>VXAY01001535.1:1385441-1442250 GCA_013399855.1 Oxyruncus cristatus | reverse complement strand
GCTGCCGCGCCGGTGTCTTTTTCTCCTGGCGGAAATGACGAGGCGGCTCCTGCCACCCGAAAATATCTCCAAGTGAAATGGGAAGCGACACCCGACGGCCGCCCGGGGCGGGGGAGCGGGGGGGGGCGGGGATGACTCGCAAGGTGCCGCGGCCGGCGGGAGGGGGGTCTGGGGCGGCGGCAGCGCCGAGCACCTGCTCCCGGCGGGCCGGGGCAGCGGGGGTGCCTGCGGGGGAGGCAGCCAGCGGCACCGAGCTGGCGATTGGGGTGTGGACTTGTTGGATTTTATTTTCCCTGGAAAAAAGCATCCCTGCGTGGGCAGTGAAAGTAATTTTTTTTTTCTTTTTATTTTGGAGAGAAGCTCGGCTGTAAAACGGCGATGACGGACGGTGTCGCCGGGCTCCCCGAGGGGGACACCGCTGGGGTGACGGCCGGGGTCTGCGGGGAGGGAGAGGAGCTGCACCTTGGTTTGCCCGCCTCACGCCGAGCAAACTGGAGCGAAGTCAACCAGCAGAATGGGGGTAGGACTTAGGCAACCTCAGCACGGAGAGAGCAGGTGCTCCTCTGCCCTGCCTGTCCCGTGGGTGGCACCACCAAGGTATGGTGGCTGCATGTGTGAAAATCCACCATCCCTGCAGCTGGAGCTGTTCATCTTCTCATTCTGTCTCCCCAGGCTGCATCATCCTGGAGGCTAACCCAAGATGGCAATTCCCACAGACCCTGTGCCACAGTGTCTTTTTGCAGGAGCCCCTCTCAAGCACAGAAAGATTCGTTCTAGGATGGCCACGGCACTCTTTTCAGGCACCCTGCCTAGGAGCCTCTGCTCTCAGGAGGTGGCATCTTCCCCCTGGAACTCCATGCAGTGGATAAATAGTACTAAAGGGTGTTTTCCTGATAGCTGGTTGGACAGTGCACAGCCTTGCCTGCATTTGCATTCACGCTGCTTCTCCTGCCAAGGCTGAGGCAACAACCATCGAGATGTTCCCTCTGATGGTGTTGACTGCTGAACACCAGCTGCTGACACTGACATTTAATATCTGTATACGAGGAAAAAAGAGGATTCCCTCATCCCTGAACATCCTGGTAACAGCAAAGGAATCAGTTCTTTTGCACGGTATGGGCAGTGAGAGAAGCTCTCCCACTCAGTGTGTGAGGCTGAAGTAGTAGTGATGAGGGCCAGTAAGGCACACATAGGGTTGGTAACATCTGTCCCCGGAGACCCAGGAAGAGTCTTCCTACCAGTTTTTAAATGATGTACTTATCATTGAGAAGAATCTTCCTTTTACTGAAAACTGGGCCTTACACACTGTAATTTTCCTTGAATTTGGCTCCAGACTCATGTCTCCTCTGTCACATTCCTGTCAACACACTCAGGAGGCTGTCTGCTTCTAAAGAGGTTGCGTTACCTAAAGCCACCGAAACAATAAACCTCACTTGCAAATTAAAGCTGACTTTTTTCCTTGTGGAAGGTTTGAAAGAAATGCAGAATCCTTACATACTGAGTTATTGTTGAAAGAGCACGTCAGAATTTTAATCAGAAACCAGTAGTTTGAAAGGTTTAGAAGTGTAAATGACCCAAAATCAGGCTGAAGTTTGGCATATAACTTATAGCAGCATTGTGAAATTCTCATTGTGCTGGAGAGTGCTTCATAAGTGAGGACAGGGAAAGTAAGTTTTCAGTATATGTGTATTAAGTCCTATAGTTCATAATTATGCATACAGCTATAGATTGCCAAGGTAATTTGTAGCTGAAGCAAGTTCTTCAGTAAAGCATGACCCAGTGACCCAGTACTGTCCCCATGGTTAGTATCTATTACTTTTAAAGGCCCTTTATAGTGGTTTTATCAAGTTATGGAATGGTAAAAGGGAGTTTACTCCTTCAATAAACAGATGAAGTGCTGAGCAGGGGATCTAATTACATTTATTGTTCTCTAAGAGCATAACCATCTCATAAATACTGGGATAAATCCCACTGTTTTACTCAGATCTTGTTTCAGTCTCACTGAATAACATTGGCTTGGCTATGGTAGAGAAGACTTGGCTCTTTATGAGTGATAATAATGTTATCCAGCCACAGTATTTAACTTGATGACCTATTACAGCAATGGGTTCTATAGTCAGGAAATGTGCTACATAAAAGTTTTTTGTTTTTTTTTTTTTAATTTGGTCTAAATTTATTGCTGCCTGATTTTATTATTGTTCTCTCTTTCTAGGGTAAGAAGTCAAAAGGAGAGCTGAATGACTTTTTATGCTGACCTTCTAAAACTATTAAGTGTCTCAACCAAAATGCCTTAACCAAAGTCTTTTGGCTGTTTTCATCTTTTAGTTTAGTGGCATTCATTTGCTGTCACACTTGTATGAGTCAGGCCTTTTATGTAAAGCGCATGGGACAGGCTTCTGCAGAGACGCTGAACTACAGAATTATGTATTAACTCATCTTTTAGAATGACTCTGATTCCTATAGCACATTAAAAGTTACCGTGTGTAGTAATATATCTAAATATACACGTTGTTGTTTGGAAAGTCTAAATTTATTAGGTAGTAAATGTAAAAGTAAGCACATGATAAAATTCAATATTGAAAGGAAAATAAGAAGAACAGGAATGAGTTTGCAACCAAAGTATAAGCCTGAACCCAGCAGTTCTGGTTAAATATCCATTCTCTGAGCATCCACGGATATGGATGGACAGCTCCAGCAAATAAGTTTGAGCATACACACCTCCTGGATCAGCACCCCAGACTGCATGCTCAGAGAAGATACTGCTTTTCTGTCATGGTACATTGTCAAAAAAAAACCTCCCTAGAGTTCAACTGGCAGTCATAGCTGCTACAGCAATACAGATTGAAAATAAGACTAGTAAATCATTTAAGTCTGTCTAATAATGTGGGTTTTGTGTCTATTTAATCAATAGGACAGCTTCTGAAGTATGGGGATGGGCTAAACGATGACAAGAGCACTGCTCATCCTGAATAAAAGTGGCAGTTAGATCCAAATTCTAACACTAGGAGGTTGAATGGGCATTTGCTTTATGTATATGAAGCCAGACTCATTGTATGTGAAGCCAATACCAGTGGTGACTTATAAGCATGACTGTGGGTTCCCCAGAAACTTCATGGACTTTTTGCTAGGATCTCTAGAAAACATACAAGATGCTTAGAAATGACAACTTGAAATCTTGCCCTGAAGTTAGGAAAAGGAATTTAGCTCTCAAAAGATGTTGTTTCTGGTGCTGGATATTAAAGCCGGTTCTTTGGATGGAAGGGAGATGAAAACAAGTGGAAGCAAATTAACAGGAACTAAAACTGAGATCTAATAAAAACAATTGGAGTAAAAAAAAGAATCAACAAGCAAACAAAGTGAAAAAAGCTAGGGTTTTCTTCAAGTCAATAAAGCTTGTTTGTCTCTTGATAGCAAATAAATTCCTGATTTTTACAAAGGAGGCTCTATTTGATAAGAATCAAGCTTTTCCACTGGTATTAGCTCATGATACAAATATCTGCTTTGGATGCCGTATCTGCATTACTAGAGAGTATTTTATTCCACAGCTTGTGGCAATGTGTAAAACAAGTTGCTGCTCTCCTTGAGTTAAGACCCTCATTCGTCCCTTGTCTGACAGGGCTGCCATCTGTCCTCTGTTACCCAGAGCCTTTTTGCCTTCAGAGTGGTGTCTGAGCTGATGCCTCATAAGTGTAAGGGTTGCTGTCCCTGCCAGGGCTAGCATCTTCCAAGGGGAAGGGGGAATAACGTGGAGTGGGAGGGAATAACAAATCTTTGATGCCAGGGGGCCATGGGAAGGCAAGGGGGCAGAGGAAGGTTCGTGATCAAGGTACAGTAAGCCTCTGGGGAGGGTAGAGACTGGCAGGATTAGGAAAGTTTAGATGAACAAAGGGGCTTAGATAGAGTCGGAGACCCAAGCTGATTTAGGCTGGGGTCTAAATCTGACCCCTTGTCCTTGGCACTGGAACAGTGGGGAGGTGTGAAAGTCTGGGGTTGGGATGGGAAGGGGCTCCCTCCCAGCTGAGAAGAGCGGTCCTGTGCCTTTGTGGGGGCTGTGTGGCCCACCACCCCACTGGCAGCTGACCCCTACTCGCCCATGTCCATGGGCACCCTCTACCCATACAGCCCAAAAGGCCAAACTCAGGGCCTACATTGGGATCTTGCTGTTCCCTCATTTCTCACCATTTATCTTCAACCTGCTTGAAAGCACAAGTCTTTTAAAACAGTATTTCAAATGCAAATATCCTGCCCTTAAAGCATATGCCTTGCATCCCCGATAGTTTATTTTGACATAAATGGGGGCGGGGGGTGTTGTGCAATTGATATTGTTTTGTATAATCAGAAATAGAAATCATAATCCCCCAAAGATATTTAATAATTTAAGGTATTCAGAACTCAATTAAGGCTATTAAGAGATTAGAAATTAGATTAAAGGTGGCTAATGGGTAAAAATTCAAGGACTTCAAACACCTTTTGTAATACAAAGGCTCTTAAAAAATGAGCAGGCTGAGAATTTCCTCAGGAAATTCCTATCATTTTAATTAGGTTTCTTCATTTAAAACAAAAAAAGAAACGACTCTCTACACAGTTTGAGTCCCATTGCCTCTCTCAAACAGTGGACTTGAGTAACTGCCTGCTGAGACCTCCTCCTTCCCCAGGTTTTGGGGCACATGCAAAGGTTTAATGGGTTTCGACAACCAGAAGGGACCACCCCAACTATCTGACACGTTCTCCTGCATTGATGCCTGCCAAAGAATTTTTCCCATACTCTCCCATGGTGGTGGGAATTATCTTTCTCTGATCGTATTGTATCTGATTGTATCTGTTTCTCTAAGCATATTGCATCATATTGTATCGGCCCAAATTGTATCTGTTTCTCATTTCCTTCCATGAGGAGTCAAGTGTCTGGTTCGTTTTATTGCTGAAAGTAAGAATCCCTGGCAATGTGGTGGGCTCTTGTCTTTCTGCATCTCATGGTTTCTCCCATCTGAAGCTTCACAGTGATGGGAAAGAGCGATGCTGTCATGAGGAAGGTGTGAGCCAGTGGCACAGGGACAATGAATATGTCCCTGCATTTGCAGAGGGCTTTTCAGGAGCATTAGCCACCCTGTTGGAGGTGTGTGGGGAGCTGCCGTCTCAAAAGAACAGTTTTCTGTTCCTTCATGAAAGTAAACACACAGGTGGTTTTATGTGGGCCTTCTCATTTTCTTTTTGTCAGGCACAAGCTCAAGGAGGCTGTTTGTTTGTTCAGCTACCGTGCTACGCTAAGGCTGCATCTATGCTACTGCAACACAAATGCCCTGCTCAAAACAATGAGAAACCCAAGGGGAAGTGTGCTTCTGTGCTAAAATTATTAGAAAAAGATTATAAAAGAAAACAGCGACTAATTATTAACATCAGGTTCCCACTCATTATTAGCATCACAAATGTAAAATGGCTGCCAACAAGACTCAGCTTGGAAATCTCATTAGAAAGAAATGTCACAGTTTATTCCTGGTTATAAATGCTGTTTTATTACCTTTGGAATGGTTGGCTGGTTTGGCTAAATGCAATGGGTGGCTCCCCTTGAGGTACACACTTTTACTGATGAATTCATATTAGCAGAAGAATAATAAATATCTGATCATTTTCTAAGCAATTCTGGAAATATTTAATATTGCCAAAGAATGTAGTCATCTAAATTGCACACTGGAGTACAAAAGAAAAAGAATAATGATAAGGTAATATAAAAAGGGCAAAACCATAATGAGGAGGACATTTGTCAGTATACTCAGAAAAGCACAATCTGTCTCCCTGGTAATTTGGTGGAGTACAGAAAGTATTACATGCCATATTACAAGTATTACATTTTATTTCTGACTTCAGGAATCATTGCCATATGTTCAAAGTCAGACATGACCTCTTAAATATAGCGTGTTCTTTGTTCGTGCTGTGCGGGCTTCATCCTGCTTGGACAGTATTTATTAAAGAGAATGTAAATCTTCCAGTGCCAGAAGACTTCATCTAAGCCAGCTTTTGTGGATGAAGTGGACAAGAGTAATTTGGCTCCTAGTGACTGAGGAAACTTGACAGGTTTGCTTTATTTCTCATACCAAACAACTTCCTCTAAAAACTCTTGTTATGTAAATAGTCCCAAATTTCAAGAAACATTTATTACTTTCAAACATATTTTACAGCGAAAGGACAAAAGAAATATTTTCAAATATTCCTGGTGTGAAGCAGCCTATTGATGTTACAATCAAATATGCCCTGATGTACCCCAGTATTGCTATGATTTGAAGTTATTTGAGATTTCATACTTTTACATGAAGCTTCATGTTCACAGCTTGAAAACTTTGTGACCTAAGGTCCTCTCACATAAATTATCCTTCCTGGACTCCAAATTCTTTCTGGAGCAGTGTTTGAACTGTGCATAGACTTAAAGGTCCATCCATATGGTGTCACGTTGAAATCAAAGGGAATGTAGGGAGTCTAATGGCCAGGATTTGGACTTTTCTATGCCATCCTCTCCATAATGTTCGTTTTTGTACTGTTGTTTACAGCCAGACCTGGTTAAGGCATAAGAAACAATAATGAGGTAAAGGAATATTGCTTTTATGAAAGGGAAGTATGAGGAATGTTTTTGCAAACTTTTCTAGTATTAAAGAATTGTAATAATAAAAGGAAGGTATTACTATAGAAAGGAATGATGGGTCAAGGTGAAAAGGTGGCATTATGAAAGGAGTAACATGGGATACACTACAGGAAACAATGTAATAATCAGAACAAAATGTTACAAGAAATTGGGAAAAACAAAGAGTGAAAGAGGCAATGAAAGCAAATATAAATATGGATCAATCTGTAGGTACAGTTGGAATTAAGGATGGGGAAGAGTGAGAAAGAGTGAAGTCTGGTGACATGGCAGGGTATTGAAACTGGGAGGACATAAATGAGAAAATGTGGATACATTGTCATGAAAGCTGAGAGATCCAAAACATGGACAGGTTTTGGAAGAAAAGGATTTTAAAAAGCCAGGTAGATTGGACAGGGTGGATTTGAAATAACTAAAGTGACTCAGCAGGAATTCAGCCACAGAGGAGTCAAAACAACTTTAATTAATCAGAGAAGAAACAAGCTTCTCCCAAAACAAGCCGAGATCAAGTGCTCAACAAAACCTTTTTTGTTGTTATTTTTTTTTTTGTTCCTTGGTGTACTAGAGCTAATGAACTTAACTCTGATGAATTAAATGTGCTTAACTCTTTCTCTAGCACTGGTCTCAGCTACCACAGAGTGGCTTATGTTCATAGCATTAAATAGCCTTTACCTCCCAAACCAGGTGGCTGTACACAGTCTGCGTATTTTGAATGGCTCCTGGCTGTGCTGACACCCAAACAGTGCTTGGGATTTGTTTGGGAGTTGTTAGCTGTGCTGGGCAACCTTTGAGCAGTTTGGTAGCACAGGCATTCCAAAGCCTGGAAATATTCCAAGACCTTGATAGTTTTACTCCTAGGGGACTTAAGGATGGAGCCTACATGCATACCACAGGCTCCAGCATCACTTTCCATGTTTCGGTTCCTGATCTGCTATACTCTGTCTTGAGTATCAACATCAGGCTAGAGCAGGCAGCATCCAGTAGGAGAAGCCAGGGCTGGACAGGAGGCTGGACAGTCTCCAGCTGGTCTCCCAGTCCCTATACTTTGGCAACCAACAATCAAGGATGTCCTGGAGGTGTCATAAATCTCAAAGGAGAACCCTGGGGTGCTCTGGAGGTGAGCAGGGGATGTAATCTAAGCACTGTATCGAAACAGTTTAGAATCAACTGGAAGTATCACAACAGCTTACTTTTCCACAACATATCCCTCCACACCTGTGCTTGGAAAAGGCGTAGAATGAGGACAAATAGGCAATAACACACTACATATAAAACCATTTTCTCTCCTTTCTTAGTTCCCTCCATCTTCACAGCCTCAAAGTCCCACAAGAAAGTTGGCCATCCTCCTACCCAGACAGTCTGATGAGTGCTGTTCCAGCCCTCCAGCATGAGTGCTGCTTCAGTTCTGAGGTCTTCTGAAGCTTTTGTTTCTGTGATTGTCAAAGGACAAGCAGTGGGAAGTCAGGAGACAGGACTCACAGTTTGAAAACTTTGGCAAAGCTCTCGATCGCTGCTTGAATAATTGTTCAGCAAGAATGCATGCCATGGTCTCAGTTCAGATTCCTCTAACCATTCCAATTTTAAAAACTCTATTAATCCCAGTCACAGCTGGGTATCACACCTATCTAATCTAATCTTCCAAGGCATTTCCATTGTGCTCTTCTCTGTAGTATTCTGAATGTTTTAGAGAATTAAATGAGTCTACTACATAACCTAATTAATATCGATCTTTGGTTCCCTTCTTGCTCAACATGGGCAGGAGGAAAAGGCACATAATCCATCTAGTTTAATTACTATTATTAAAATTATTACAGTGGGGAAGCAATGACAGAGAGGACTGCTGCATTTTAGCCAGAGAGCACTGATATTTTTGATTCTTCCAATCTTTCAAAGGACTGAGTTCCAAAGAGAACTCTCCTCTCATGATGTTCAACAACATGGACAACACTGCACTAGCATATCCAGATTTGTTCAAGCAGCTTCTCAGCAGCAGATCGGTAGTGTAGATGCATGTTAATGTTTGCACTGATGCTGCATACGTGTTTGCACACCCAAAATCAATTTAAGACCATCCAATTTAAGACCTGCCTTGCGTCTGTGCACAGGTTTGTATCAGAGTTTGCATAATGCATTAAACTGATCTGGATTCCTATTGTGCAAATATGGCCATATGGCTTTTCTGAGAAATTCATCTTGCAAATAATATAGAATGAGTCTGTTGGGACTGATGAAGGTCAGGTCAGAATCTGAAGGCATCGCAATGATTTATTTGTACACTTTCTCTTTCTTTGCAGGTCAGCTTCTGTCTCTTTAACCAGCCTGAATTTTACATTTTTCTCTCCAGAACTGAGGTTATTTCTCAGTTGATTGGATTGCAACTCTGCACTCTGGAAGACAGCAATGCTCAGAACCAAGTCAGCATATGGCAGCCATGGATTGAGTCTCCTACAATCCACAGACAAAAAATATTGTTCTTTCACTTTTGACTAGTGGAAAAGCAATAGCAATGAAAAGTCCATGATGATTCCATAGCTAAAAAGCCTCCCCAAGCCCCTAGGTAAAGGCAACATTTCGAGACCAGGTGCAGTCTACCTGCAGAAGCTCCATGGCCACCTCACCAGATCTGATCTTTTGGCATGGGTGACATGCTGTGCCAGACAGTGATGCTGGGAGGGAAAAAAGCCTTTGTATTCCTTGCTTTTCCTCTAAAACCCTCTTGTCTTATATTCACTCACTATGTGTCACCTTCCCACTGCATGTACTTAGACCCAGCCTGCAGCTGTAGCAGGCGAGCAGCTTCACTCGGGTGTCAAACTGAGAAGAGAAAAGCTGCGTGTGTCATTTTGCGGGCCAGGTCTATAGAGAAGGAAGCACAAGTGCTTCTCCAGCCTTCAGAGTTAATTTTAGGATGGCTTGCTTGGTCATTATGGCCTGAATGACAGTGATGCATCTTTGTTTTCATGGAAGAGGTCTGGCAGACAGCAGCAGCAGCAGCAAGATCATGCAATCTGCCTTAGACAACCAAAAGTATGGCCTTTTCTCATAGTTCATACGGAAAGGAAATGTACCCCCTGCTGATAATGCTAGCAATTAATCTAAGATGAACTCAATGTGGTGTATTTGGAAAATTACCAATCACCCATTTTCTTCCTTTCAGTCCAGGAGAGAAAAAGTAACAGCCCAACACAGGAAAATGCTGAGCAGGTATTACATCTGACGTGTCCTTCTGCACTCTACAGCAAGTTCCCATCACCATCTGTGGTAACTACAGGTTAAATTTGTCACAAATGTATAAAGCAACATGAATGTATCTTGATTTCCATGGCACCTGTCTTACTGTTAGTGCAAGAAATCTTATAGCTGTCAATAGTCATGGAAAAAGTCAATGGGTTACACAGTGATCATTTACTGGAGCAGGATATGAGTCAGTATGTGAAAGATAAAACCGTGCATGTATTTGAAGGATATAAAAATCTTAGGAATGAATATTATTCGGGGCACTTTATGTGGGCTTTCATACTGTGCTGGAAATGCAATTACTATGCAAATGTACACAGTAACCATGGGATGAATTTAAGGTATAGGTGGTGGCATCATTCTTGGTTTGAGATCATAAAAATTATTTTGACCAACTAATCCAATGTTACTGTGAGAAGCTAGAATTGATGTCACCTTTTAACTTGGAGAGAGTTTTTCAAACAACATACAATAAAATGTATTTTCTGGATCTATTTTTTTCAGCACAGTCGCATGTATGAATTCAAGGCATTGGACATGACTAAGTAATTCTGATTTCTGTAACCATTATCCCACATCTGCTCAGCCCTGTGTTATCCACTTAGACAGTTCTCTTTTGTTTATCCTATCTCATACATATCACTTTTGAGATGAAGAACTGAAGAGATAATTGGATGGAACCAATGGAGAGTGGACCTGAGTGCCTCCCCACTACAGAGTGTGATATAGCTGCCAATTCAGAAGAGTAGGCAAGTTTCCTCTGCATCACCCACCTGTTCTTGTTTTCTAAGAGGTCCTTTTCCCCTACACTGTTAATCTCTCTGACCAACAATGCAGGCCTGCTTCCAAAACCTTTTGTGTTAGCACTCATTCTAGTGGGTCCAGTTTTCCTCTGGTTATACCAAATTAACTCCAGAGTAACTCCATTAACTTCAAACCTCCTAACAAGTGACTATTAAGTGTATGGAAGAGAGAATTCAGTGTATAGCACTGCTTTCCCAAGAATACCCTTGCATGTAAGGAGAGAGCAGGAACCCTATTGTTCATCATTGCTTATTAATGTCTGATATCTGGAGGTTTGTTTTAGTCTCATCTTCGTGACAAGCATGTCAAAGAGAAGAGCAATGGGGTTTTTTCATGTTTTGGAAAGTTGTTTCATTTTTCAATTTTGTTACTTTGTTGTCATGACCTTTCTGCCCAGAAAAAGATATATAGTACTAGGATAAATTGTTCTGCTCTTCTTCTCCTAAAAGTCAATTAGTTTGTTTCGTCATAATGCCTCAGAAGTCTCTGTCAGCCACATTAGCTCTTTCTAAAGTAACAACTGCAACAGGAAAACACGTATCCAAACACTGCCCAAATGCAGTCATATAACCACAAGACTACATATTATTCTCTTATTTTGTTTTCAGAGAATAAAGAAAGACAACACTTATGGTGCAAAAACACTGGAATTTTTCAAAAGTTAGTTTGCCCCTGATAATAATCCAGTGTGTGCACTGCTCACACTTCGAATAAAGCTTAAAAATATCTCAAGGTATTTACCCTTAATATATGAAAAGTCAAGTGTGTTATAATGGTAGTCAAGTGACTACTTAGAGGAGCTCAAAGCATCAGAGAAATTATGTCAGACTGTAAAAAAGGATTGTGTACATTTGCACCCAATTGAAGCCACTCATAGTAGTACAGAAGTGTTAAAAATTGCATAAAATTAGCATCTGTCAATCATATATTCAATAGGAATTTGGTACTGGGAGAAGGTTAATTTTTTAAATGCTATGTTGGGGAAGTATTGACCAGTAAATTAACATTCCTGTACTCCAGAAGTGTTTTTTCATAAATACATACCCAAATTTATGCAACATATCTTTTAATGTGACGTTTGAATGCAGACAGCATGTAGTTTATGTTTCTGCCACAGAATGGAGTAGGCCAACTCATTTAACCGTTTCCAGTCTTTATTGCTTCACGTTGCTCGTATGAGTAATTCCATTAATTCACACAAGCTCTTGAGAAGTGCATCAATATCTTGAGCAAGCTGAAATTTTCCTGCACACACACACGTGCACCTACTTGGGATTAGCCTTTTGAAAGCTTTTTCACTCTGTTTGTCTTGGTGTTTGACATAACCACCTGTCACTGCTTTCATATTTATATAGCATCTCTCAGTCAGGGGTTTCAAGCGGCACGCGTATCAATACAAGAAAATGTGCAATATTCCTCTGAAATATTTATAATGCTCTTCTTGTGGAGGTGGAAAACATGGCACACAAAGAGTCAGAAACCTGTGGGCCATGCGCAGCTCACAGACCCAGAGTCCTGGCTAACATCAAGGCTCTTTTTTCCCTTTTGGGCATTTCAGAAAGAAAGCCCATAACTCCCAGAGATGTTCCCGAAGGACTGTCCCACAGCACTCCTGAGATTTGGTGCAGTGAGAAACCCAAAAAACGCTGGCATCTGCAGGAGGATACCCCAGTGTACTGGTGGACAGACAGGGTAAGAGAGGGGGAGAGGCTGGTGCCACTGGCAAGCTCAGGCCAAAAGGCCCTGAAGTTCAGGATGGGGGAGCCAGCGCCCACCAGGCAGCCCTCCACCAGTGCTTGGATCCATGTGGAATCCAGGCTGGCTTACACCAGCAGGGAATGCTATGCTGGAGCACCCAGGTCTTTGCTGGTGTCTTGCAGGAGGCCTTTGCAACCCCCCCGCCCCGTGTGTGGGGCTGTGAACTGTGCAGCCATATCATTGACTGACTGGTGTCTGTAGCTACGTGTTCTCTCTGCAGCCTGGCTGCTCCATCCTTTCGTGGGCCTGCTGCCCCCACAATGGCTCTTGTGCTGTAAGGGGAGCCAGGAGTCAGGAGGGAGGTGCATGCCATTGCCTCTGTTCAGGGTGAAATTCAGATGTAGACACTTCAGGCCCCCCCTAACATTTTGGTTTCCTACCAAATTAAGTGTATGCATTTGACCAATATCAGTTAAAAGTATGCAGCAAGTACACATTAGGTAGCTAGTAAGTATGTTTTCAAGTAGTCTTAGGTTTTGTGATTTTTTCGGATCCACAGAAATGTAAAGAAGTCTAAAAATACTGAAGTAAGATATGCAACATTTCTGAACTCCCAAGGTCTTACTTTTTTTAAATATTTGATCTCATGGTAAGTATTTTTAACTCTTGATGCTCTGTCTCAGCTGCCTCCTCTTTTCTACATTTTTGTCTTCTCTCACAGGCTCTTGGTTATAAAAAACTCCTAAAGTGGGTGCTTGCTTTCTTGAATAAGTTCCCTGAATATTTGTATTTCCTTAGAAGTTGAATTTGAGGTCACCCACAAAATCTTGGCAGAGTTTAAGATGTTTTATATGTTCATATTAAATAATCTAAACTTACTACAAGATACAAGGTTTACTATTAAAATTTAGGGGATTATTTAGCAAAAGAGAAGCCACTCAGTGCTTTTATTGGCATAATTCTAATATTCTGTAATCCTTCATGGAATTCTAATATTCTAAAATTTTCTCAATATAATTCTGGAGCTTCCAAAGAAATCAGATTTTCTCATCAAAGATCTATTTTCATAGGGAACCTAAAGTCCAGTTACAGAGTTGTGAAGATGTATTATAGCAACAGTATCCATGGAGCTTAGACTTTTTCATCCAAAGTAGGCAGGTTGGGATTTTGTCCCCTCTAGGTTACACAGCAAATGTAAAACTTCCTTAAAAACAGTGAAAATAAGATGCTGTCCATCAACCAGAGTCATATAGATGTATAGATTTTATCATTCACCTCTGAATTTTTTACTAAGCAATCACTCACAGATACTCTAATCACTGCTGTACTATTGGGCTGCTCACATCCAGAACAGACAGGCATCACTGGTGATGACACTGAATATTCTCTTTACCCCTGCTGTTCACACCAGCAGCCACATACTCTCACAGTGGGGCATCAGCCTCACAGCCCACCCTTCCACTGCCTCCATCTCTCAAAGCCCAGCTGTCTGCAGACAGGGTCAGCAGTGGTGGTGGTTGGGATCAGTCAGGGCAGACAGGCAGTCATGGCCTGAGCTGAGCCACAGGGTGGGTGCCTGCATAAACAGCTACTAGTAACAGCCTTTGAACAGGCTGTTCCTGGGCAATTCAAAGTAGCATCTATGTAGGAAGAAGGAGGCTGCCTGGTCGTGGCCTTGGAGGTGGTTTGTGTGATGCCAGCGGCACTCCTGCCACAAGTGGGGAACCATGGCTGATGTCAGCCTGCACCAAAATAGATCAAGGCAGGATTGCCTTTGTGCTCCACAGAACAAGACCTGCAACGAGTGAATTATTTAGTAGTGATGCACACCCTCTGAATATTCTTGCCCTATTTAGGAGCACACAAATGAAATAGTTGTTATGAGAATTTTCTCCTCATCTTGTACATCAAACACATGACAGACAGTTTGGGCAATAGGCTGGTACCTCACCCATGAATCAGTTTGTGTTTATTGCTGTTCTGTTTTTTGGTTGTTTCTTTTTTTTTTCTTTTTACTACTTCCCATATTTTTAAATGGTAAGAAATATGATGCAATGCTATACATTAAAATTAAATCCGAAAGAGTATATTGAGAAGTATTTCTCCCCTGAATGTTGAAGGACATTTTCTAGGTAAGGTGCAACAGAACAACTTGTAGCTTCTCTTCTTGAGGAATTTGGTAGAGTTGAGGACCAGAAAGCATCATTCTTACTAAGGCTTGATAGCAACTTTAGTCTGCCATGGTCTTTTGGGATGTATATTGCCATTATTTCATCTTTTTCACTTAAGAGAAAGAAGTGGGTTCAGTTCCCTTGGGACAAATTCAGAAAAAGGGCATAGTAGAGGGCTGGATTTCTTTGGACATTTTCAATTAGTTCCTTTTCTGTCTTTGGGACTTTAGCTTATTGAAACACATGCAAATGTGGGGGAAAATGCCCATTAGAAGGGCTCCACGTGGCTGAAGCACAGCTGGTGTGGAGCAGACTGCTATGCCTGCTCACACACTTTGTGTGTAAGTAGGAGCAATAACTTCTTTTAATGGCAAGTTTGGGTGCCGAGACCTGGAAAAGTTATGGATAATCAAGTGGTGAAGTTAACAAGCATAAGTTCAAGTATGTTAAACTCCTGGGACATGTGTTTTCACTCAGAATAAAGAAGCTGGAGTTTGCAGCAATTTAAACAGAATTAAGCTGCAGAAAATGAAAGCAATTTTATTCCTGCATAAGAGCACCCATATGGTGTTTATCAACCTGCAGGTTAGGCATGCTTACATTCCACCTTTATATGATTAACTTTCCTGCATGCCTTCATAATAGGCATGATCTATGACTTCTCAGTTAGTTCAGGAAGCCTAAAGTATGCTACTTTTACAAATACCATTACTTGTTTGTAAATTAACATGGAACCCATCACTAGCTGTAATTGCACTAAAATTGCTGTAATAGTTGCTTAATAAATACACAAGATTAATACTTCTACTTTCAAAGTAAAAAAAGTGACATAGTATACTAGGACTAGCTCTCCAACAGAAATGAACTTTTGTTTGTTGGTGAATTAGTAATTTTTTTCTTCCCCAGACAGTACTCCATCAGGTACATCCATCCTGTCAAATAACAACTCCCCAGTTCATTTCCAGGTCCTGTTCTCTAATCATCCATGTTAGTCCAGTCTCAGTCTCATTTGGTGTGAACCTAGTATATCTCCCCAAACCAAAAACTGTGCATACAAACAAAAAGTGTGCGTACTTCTGAGGACACTTGGTTCCAGGGCACCCTCTGAGATGTCAGTGTGGGACAGGATTTGTCTGCCTCTGCCTCATCCAGTGTCTGTCAGCAAACAGAGCAGGGCATCAGTGTGTTCACCACAGAGGGAGACCTTTGGAGCTGGGGTTAGGTCCAACACACTATACACATTTTGTATTTTCTTTGGACTAACTCTAATGTTAGGAATGCATTAAATGTGTTCCTGTGTGCCAAATGCCATGCTTTCTATCCCCTGCCCTCTCTCTTTTCTATTTAAAGTTAGACACCAACTTCTGCTTTCATTTCATCTCATTGAAGGTACATCTACAGTCATGTTTCTATCACAGTTGAAGTGAATTTCTCAATTCTCTTATTGGAGTCAGGTCTTTCAGCACAAAAACTGGATTCCTTTGGACAAAAATACACCAGAATACAGGCTCCAGTGACACAATTAATGGCCTCCAGCTGCAGGTGAGTTTGAAGACCAGGGACCAGATCAGAGATGCTTGGAGTTAATGAAACTCACAAATGTCTATGTCCACTTCCAGATATAAACTTTGGATTTGGTACCAGGTATTGCACCTTTTGAAATCCTTAACTTCCTGCTAGACAAGTTATTTTGTAGACATGACTGGACACCAAGAGAAATCGTGTGGCCCCAAGGTGCACATGGTACTTGGATTTGCAGTGTCTGCATTTGGTCACACTGCAATCCAAGGGCTAGCCTTGATTACATTGGTTTTGAAGGACAGCAACAGCAAGGAAGGAAAAAATGCACATTCAGGAAACACAAAAGCAGAACTGCAATGCTACCTGTGTACCTGTCTGTGTTTATACGCAAATGTGTGTGAGCAACCTGGTCGAGTGAAAGGTGCCCCTGCCCATGGCAGGGGGATAGGAACCAGATGAGCCTTAAGGTCCCTTCCAACCCAAGCCATTCTGTGATTCTGTGGTTCTATGATTCTATGACATATGTGTGTGCATGTGCCCACTGGGATCACCTGCTCCACCTCGCTGCTGGCCGTACCTGGGGAGCCGCAGCAGCCTCTCCTCTGTCAGTCTGCTGCCTGCAGCAGCTCTTAATGTTGCTCTCTGCCTTCCCTTTGTGCACAAACACAGCCTGCATGTATTTTCCTCCACTTACTACTGCACCAGCCTTTCCTCTGGCAGGAGGGTGGGAACCATAATCTTTTCCAAGGCTGATGCAGCTGGTGTGGAGTGGATAGGCTGTCAAAAGTGCCAACATCCTTCCCCGTGTCATCCCTGAGGTTTTCCATCTGGCAGGGAAGCAGCACTCCCGAGGTTACTGCAGAGCTTTGCTCCCCTGTCCTGAATTATTTCATACAATGAGCTGCCCAATCAGAGATTATGTTTTCTCCCTATGTTAAGCTTGCTGTTGCATTTAAAGATGATTTTAAAGCATTTAGCTCAGTGATGGGCATCATCCTGTGTCTGATGCAACAGACTTTGTAGTAAATTTGTAAAAAATTAGTGAGTGTTATGCTAATAAAATGTTATTAGAACAACTGTTTGCAAAGGTTTGAGTCTCTTATATGCTTATCACAGGACAGTTAATGAGGTTTTTTAAGATTATGAAAGCATTCATATGTTCGTTTAAAAACAAAAAGGAAATTAAAATAATGATTAAAAATTCTAATTAATCATAGGGATCTGTTTTCCACTGAATGGCTCAGATGCTGGAGTGGGTTTTTTTTTATATTAGATGTGAAATGGCTCTAACATAATTTATACCTTTTTAATAATTTAATTCCTTATAATTAATACAAAAAAGGTTTTAAAAAATTGAAAACTTTCACAGAAAATTGGAAGTTTGCAACAAGAAATCATTCAGACCCTGAGTCCGTTATCTGACTTCAGCACTTGGTGTATACAATTTGAAACTTAATAGATACAAAATGCAAACCAGTTCAATTCAAAACAATCTTTTGAGTCACGCACAGCACATGATACTGTTCTATATTGGCCCCCTAATTAGACACAGGCAAGAACTGACAAATATTTTGTGCCTCCTCTACAGACTCTGGGAGGAATGCACCCTGCTTACCCTTAAGTAAGCAAAAAGCTTCTAGACATGTCAGTCTGAGCTAGTCACCTTCAAAGCCTGGTTAAGAGAAGTAGGCACTTCTAGAGGACAATTTATCTTGAAGATCTGTCTTAGAGGAAGCCCTCTGGAAACAACAGAAATAACATTTTGCACACTGCAAAATGATCCAATAGTGAATAACTCAGACACAGACATTTAATTTCTCAGAAAATCTAAGCTTGAGGAGATGAGTTCCATACTCTGTGAGAAAAAACACAGAGGCTAATGTGAGAAAGCAACAAAAGCAATGCTGGGCATGTGTGTGCTTGAGAAGAAGTCAGAAGAGCACTGCATGAAGCCACATATTTTGGTCATCTAAAATCACCAGTTATCTCAAGGGCAATAGAAGAACTTTCCTTGGGTGTATGAAGAGATCATCCATATTCTTGGTTTATAGACTTAAACCTTTACATGATGTAACTTGGCTGAAGTAGGCCAGCAATACGCCAGCAATCTTCCTGATATATTAAAATATTATGTTTCTGGTCAACATTATAAAGTGTCCTCATATATGTATGGTCATGTATACACATTTTAACCTGAAGCTTAATTCCAGGTTACTCCTTCATATCACACAATCTAAAGGAAATTAATGTAACATGTATAGGTATGAATACATACATAGCTGATTCTTTTCTGCTGTGGTACAGCTCTTCCAGTCATTCCAGTTAGTCATAACTCTAACAATGTTATTTCATTTTTCTTAACCACAGGTGCATGTGATATGGTGGTCTTTGTTGGTTTTTTGTTTGTTTGTTTGTTTCTGTTGGTTGGGGCTTTTGTTGCTTGGGTTGGTTTTGGTTGGGTTTTTTTTCTTTTACGTGTGTAATGTGCTTTGTAGCATCAGCTGATCTAATTCACCTATATGTGTCTCTGAAAAATTCCCTTGGGTGAAACATCAAGTAGGAATGAGTGGCAAAATTCCCACTGACTTCAGATGAAGCAAGATTTTACCCCGAGAGTAACTGTTACTACCGTGTCAGACCTCAGATTTTCAAGGAATCCGTGTGCCCTAGAACCAGAGCCTGAAATCAGGGCTCTGCTTTTCCCACACAACCAAAAGGAAAAAACAGCTACACCACCTGAAAAATCTGATCTCTTTATATCCTGTCAGTTTTGGCAAATGCCAATTAATTTCCACTTGATACCAGTTTTAAGTTAATACTTTTGAGAGTGTTTAGTCTTTCATATTAAACTAACTAGGAAGAGACTGTTTCAGTACTACTAACAGGTAAAATTTTTATGACTTAAACCTAGTGAAGTTAGTCATTACACTCAATATCACATTTTATGGGCAAAGTGGAAACAACATATATAAAGACAGGAATTTATTGTTAGTATAATTGAAACCTTAGGAGTCTAATCCAAGAGTCGTTATTACTCCAGATACAACTATTGCAGAAAAAGCAAGACTGTGTCTATGCAGAAAAAGTTTCAATTTTAGTAATAATAATAATACAGCTAAAACTGTGACATGCAAACTCCTTAGTTTCTACCCCTTCTCCTGGTGTCATGCTCCCTCTGCCCCAGCTCCTTTGGGTCTGAGTGCTGCTGCTTTTGCACAGGTGTTGGAGTTAGCAGGGTTATGGGTAGTTGTTGACGTCTGTAGTCCTTCACCAGTGGGCATTTGATGTTCATATTAATGGTTTCTTCTGCCTCACATCTATTAGGTTCTTTTTTGAATGTTAGCTAACAAGCTTTTACATCTTTTGCTCTTTCTTAATTGGTCTGAGCTCCACATGAGATCTGACTTTGCTAAATACAGAGGCTTATACATATACTAGGTACTGTTTGTTATACTTGCTTCCCCTAAAACCACTTTTGCCCAGCTTCAGGTCTGCATTTCTTTATCTGACACTGGTGAGTTGTTTATAGCTCTGGGATCTCCAGCCCCAGTCCTGTGCCCCATCTCCTGTCACCCGGTGCTGGTACTTCCCCACGCCGCAGCCCCATCTGCACGTCCCAGAGCCATCACCGTCTCACCAGGAGGGTGTCTCTCCTACTGCATCACTACTGTGCAGTCACAAAACTACAGCAGTACCATACAGCACTAAGCAAAGTAAATCAAAACAGCCATAGGCACCCGGTCAGGAGGAAAACTGGAGTTACAGCCAAAGCAAGTTCAAGTGAAGCTGTGGGCGGGTCAGACAGAGCAACCGGGACAGGCTTCAGCACTGAGGCTTAGCAAAACCAACACAAAACCCATGGCCAGATACTGTCCACAGCGATCCTGTGTTGCAGGTCTCTGTGGGCACACAGTTTGAGTTCTGCTGCTGAAACAGCTTGCTAGCTAATTATACTGAATGAAGTACATGAAAATGAAATTTATGGAAGCAATTAATTTCTAGCACATCTTGGAAAGAAAATTTTTTCACGCTACAGAAGCAAGGAGAAAGTTCTCCAGTGTCCTCATAAATCTCAGTAGAGGTGGGATGTTTGTATAAAATTTGTGGAAAGGTGTTGAGGATAGTTGTTGGATGGATTTCATTTCTTTAAGGATAGGAATTAAGACTGAAAATATCCCCTCTAATGCTTGTTCACTAATCTTCCAAAGTTTTCATGCAGAAAATTTCTTCAAAGTATCTTTTTGCTTGATGGACCATAGCTATATTTATTTCTGTATTTATTCTAAATCTTCTATACTGTAGATACAGATGATGTTAAAAAGACAAACTCTGAATTTTTGTGGCTTTTCTTTTCTCAGGCTTCTTTTGCTTGCTCCTTCAGATTTCTCCCTGAAGAATTACTTTGTTATTTATGCTGCTCCATTCACCAAGAATAAATCTGTATTTTTACAGTGATCTAAAATTGACTGAGCTCATAAAATACTTCACACTGATTTATGTTTGTGGTGGAGGCAGTTCTCCACGCTTTTTAATGTATGTCTAACAGAGGCCTTTCACCTGATTAAAAATCTTATTTAAGGAGTAGGGGCACTTTGCTGCTGAGGATGCTCACCTTGACCATGCAGAGTTCATTGAGTTAGTGGGGGTGGACTCTATTAATTGTTGCTTGGTTTTGGGCTTTTTGCTTCCTCTGAAGATGAGGCAGGAGAAAGGGAAGGGTTTTCCAGTATAAATGCTTCAGCACTCACCTGGGGATGAGACCCTGCTTCCTCTACAGCATGAGACCAGATTAAATCCCCACCATAAATCACTTCAAACCCAGGGTCCCCGGTATATCTGACTTCAGACCTTATGTTTTTGACCAGAAATACAGGGTGGTATGGATCTCCCTTCAGGCAGGAGCCATGAACTTAACCAACCTGAACAGGTTTGAGCCTGGGTAGGTGTCCCAGTTTGCAGCACTCACTGGTGGAGCTGCTCTGCAGGTGCAGACAGATGTGGTGTTATGAGCGATACGATACCCCCCTCACTGGGGAAACAGTCCGGGGGTGGGTACCCCCCAGACTGGCCCATGGCTGTCCGGGAGCTTCAGGACCACATTACTGCTCTTAAGTGTTGAATTTGCATCTTAATCTCATCTCAGGTCCCTGAAGTCTCCAGTGGATGTGATTGTGAAGTGTGGTAATTCAGTGACTGCTAAGTCTGAAAGCTAAAATTGGTTAAAGTGTTATCTTCTAAAATAAGAATATCTCAAAAAGATTGTAGTTCCAGTGCTTTGTGGGGAAATATCTCTTCTAGAAAGATCAGGAGAATATTTTTTTTAGTGCTTGACATTTTTATGTGGAAAACATGGTAAATAATTACATTCCCTTATTCTCCCCACCTCACCACCCTAGATGAAAATGGGAGTAAAAATAGGACTCTGCATAAATAGAAGCAATATTTTAAATCTTCAACTATATTATTTTTCTATCACTAACAAGAAGAATATACAAAAAAAAAAAAAGTTAACTCTTTTTCTGTTAAGAAGTTAAGTGGGGAGTAAGGAAAAATCTTCCTCCTCCTCTTTTTATTTTGATTTTTTTCACTGACTCCAGTGACAGGAAAGACAAAGAGTGTGAGAAAAAGAAAAAATAACAGAGATTTGCATAATGAAACATTGACTGTACATTTTTGTTAACGTCGAAATTTTGCTTAAATATATTTGCTTAAATATATATATTTTAATTTTTTTATTTATTTGAACTCTCAAATTTTTATAACTTCTACAAAACAAACTGCTTAAAGTTTTTGTATTTAAGTATTCACATCAGAAACTTTACTCTTCTAAAAATGGCCAAATTTTAGAGTACCCACATTTCCCAATATTTCCACATGAAACTATTGTTGCCACTTTTTGAATACTGACCTTTTTGAAAACCATCTTAAACTAAACATCAGCAACATCTGAATATATTTTTTTAATGTCGTATTGACTAAACATGAGAACAAGCATTTCCATAAGAGAATGAATGTCTGAATGTGTCTCATGAAGGCAAAGTGCATAACAATTTTTTGGTAGAAATTAGCAGAACACCCTTTTTGCAATTAAATAATATGTTGCTGTAGGAATGGCCCTAAATTCTAAAATGGGAAAAACATTTTAAGAAGAAACTCGTATATATAACAAGCCTCACCGAGTTTAGGTGTTTGTCATATCTCCCACATATATTTTTTAATCTGTCTCCTTTTCATTCTTTTTCCACCATCCTGCTCCCCCTACCCATCAGATTTCAGACTGTCAGAGACACTTTATGAGAAAGTAAAGTTGCTGCTGGTTACTACAAGGCACACTGCTACCTTACCTATCCATATTATGGCGTGGTTTACCCATGGGAACAAAATGTAAACAGATCTATGCATAGCAGATCTGGGAAATTTGTGGTTATCCATGTTATTTGTATGTATTTGTGGAAGGAAAAATAGTCAAAGCAGTGGAGTCTTTTTTTTTTTTCTTTAATGTTCTTTTGCTTGTTGGACTGCTTATTTTCCACATACATTATTTACTTTACTTTGGTGTATTTTGAGAGAAACCATCCCTCATAAAACTTCTGGATGAGCATTTCCTAACCTGTTGCGGTGAGCGTTAAGCTTCTTGGGTTCTGGCAATTAATTCTCATGATTCATGTTACCTACAAACCACACAGGCTTTACTTGCTCTTTTCATCTTTTACGGGTTAACTGAATGATTACGGAGTTCACTGAAATGAATATCGTAGAACAGGAAGACCAAAAAGCCCATCATCAGAGCCAGTCAGGTCACTTCACTTAATGACTAACAAAGAATACAGTCTGAAAAATATTTTATACTACAGCATGATTTGGTTCTCCTGCAAACGTATAATTACAGAAATGACCCAGATTGTTTATCCCTGGGAACATCTGTTCTGGCTTTCTGGAGTCGTTTAGTTTGGCAACTTACTATCAAAAGCAATTTGTACCTGTTATATTGACCTGACCAATCTGATAATTAGCCTGGGCATTCTGGATGAAGTATTTTAATACCTTATTTAAAATTTTGAACCACATGCTCTTTGCATATTCCACCTTAAATATTCACTCTTACAGTTGGATTTTTGAAAGAGAATAAGGAATTAATTCATACATTTATTAATAAATGATCCCTTTTTGGTTACCTGTTATGCACATTTCAACTCTGCGTAATATAATATGTATATAATAATGGATCTCTGTAAATAAATATGTATTTACCTTATGGCCAAGCTGGATTGCTGCTTCTGCACTTGGAGTATTTTTCCTCTGTCAGCCTTCATATCATCAGGCTCCCTCTTATTGATTTCTTCACTTTGCTTTTTATTTACTCAGTCACTTGGAATAGGAAAATCTGGTAAATTGGAGAGAAACGTTAATGTTATTTTGACATATTATTGGTACTTTTTGTTCACGCAAGGTAATTTTCTACTCTCTGTGAGACATAGAAAACAATAAACAAACCTGCTTACTAAAGATGCTGGCATTTGACATGGTCTTTACCTTAACAACACTGAAATATGATTGACTCTTACTAAAATAAGATTTCATTTATTTATCCTACATTAAACAGCATGACCTTTTCAGTACCACTTTACATGTCATTTGCTAAAAAAGACCCCATGGTGTGATTAATGAACCATTCCACTCATGGTAATGAAATCTCCAAAGACAGTCAGTAGCTGACCCTTCCCAGATGCTCCCAAAAGGCCAAATTTGCCTTACAGTTTGCAAATTTGGGGATAATGTAATGCAGTGTTTCCATTTTTTCAGCCTGATGTGATCCCACCCCCAGAGTCTCCACTTGCAGTTTGCTTTAATATACTCCCATGGAGGAGACAATCAGAAGAAACAGAAATCTCCAAAACAAACCATAGGCTGCTGCTGCTGCGGGTACAGCTCACCAAGGGCCACATTTGTGTATGCACCTGCCAAAGGGGCTAAAGAAGCTCATTTAGGATGGTCTCGCCCAGAATGGGCTCTCCTGCACTGAGAATATGGTTGCAAATGGGTGACAGTGCAATTCCATCCCCACGAGTCTGCTCAGCATCTCCTGCAGATTCAGGGGCTGCTGCCCCACTACGGCTACAGTCCTTCAAATGTAACACTAGATATAATGAGTGGGTTTGGCCGAGAGGAAGGCAATGCTCAAAGGCGTGTTTTTAGTAGAAGCTGGATTGCACATCTTTCCAAAGTTGTGATGTTATTGGCATAGACTGAAACTATTCTATCATGGTGTGGTTCCAATTCTGAGATGCCCACTTTTCATCAGTTAAATGTATGAAGAACATCAGGATTATTTGTGATGAAAAGTTATGAATTTTATGCTACTGTTCAGTACATGCCTGTCTAGATAGTTTTGCCCTTTCCAAATCAATTCTCAATTCTGATATCACAGAGGGCTTTTATTGCTAGGTAACATGCCACACACCTGTGCTCTCTTATCTCCTCTTCTTGCTTCCTATTTAGACTTGCATTTCATTCCCGAAGTGCAGCTGCATTGTCTGTCAAATTCAAATAACAATTTTTTTTCATTCCTATCTGACTTAATTTAAACAATTTAATTTTGGTTAACCTCTCATCTTCAGAACTTGAAAGACATGAATGTGCAACACCTGGCACAAATTCTTGTGTGGAAGCACAGGACAGGGAGTGGTAGCAACTCTCCTGCAATAGAAATGAGCAGAGGTTATGGCCTCAATCTGGAAAAACACTTTAATGTACACTTGTTTTAAAGCCCAAGAAATATGAACATTAGAACTTTGAGCACATGCATAGCTACACTGCTGGATTGCTGACACTGTTTCTTAAGAATAAACTGCGTAACTTTACATTCTGATACTTATTCATGGTGTAAGACACTGGCACAAAGTATTTTTAATTTGTGTAACGCAAGAAGTAACTCAGAAGTTATACAGTCAAAGAATGGTTTATGCTGGAAGGGACCTTAAAGAGCATCCAGTTCCAACTAACCTGCTGTGGGCTGTGGGCAGGGACACCTTCCACTAGATCAGGTTGCTCAGAGCCCCATTCAACCTGACCTTGAATGCTTGCAGGGATGGGGCATCCACAGCTTCTCTGGGCAACCTGTTCCAGTCCCTCATTACCCTCACAGTAAAGAATTTTTTCCTTATATCTAATTTAAACCTACCCTCTTTCAGTAAACCATTCCCCCTTGTCTTATCCTTACATGTCCTTGTGAAAAGTCCCTCTCCAGCTTTCCTGTAAGCCCTCTTTAGGTACTGGAAGGCTGCTACAAAGTCTCCTGGAGCCTTTTCTTCTGAGGATGAACAACTCCAACTCTTTCAGCCTGCCTTAATAGGACAGGTGCTCCAGCCTTCTGATCATCTTTGTGGCTTCTTCTGTGGGCATGTATTATTTTTATACATTTTTACAATGAAAAAAAGGTTAAGACTAGGTATTTATCTACCTATTTTGAAACTGCAGTTTGACCATCTGTATTCTTATCTCAGGAAAGTGTGGAAAACAAAATCCTTAATAAACATTTTTATTCTTTGCTAAAACAGCAAGCAAACCTTTGCAGTCTATGGCTTTTGTTTGCTGGTACAGAGCATTCTATTCACCCACTCATTAAAAAAAAGAAACCTCTACATGAAACAGTGGAAAATATTTTTTTTCCTGAAAAATATGCAGGCATTTCTTTGAAGTATAAAGAAGTAGCTGTGATTACCAGGCAGAATTACATTTGCTTGATCAAATAGTTAACAACAAGGTACAGAGGAATCCAAAGGAGAGAGCATTTCGAAAACAGTGGGAGGAAGATTAGTGGTGATTTGCAAAAGATTAACAGGACACACTTTTCAGTAGTTCCTTTTCTATCTGGGCGTGTCTGAATTTTCAGATGTACATGTGCAGTACTGTGCAAATGTGTGTGTCACAGCTTAATCAGAAAATCTCTGGAGGAGGTGTAGCCTCTTATTAGGATGTCCTTTTCGAAACACTTGACATGGAAAACAAAGAAAAGCACAACTGAAGTGTTACAGTAACATAGCACTTTGGGGTCTCATTCATCAAAACTGTGCCTTGCATGCATTTGCTATCTATTTATTTGGACAAAAATAGTATATCCCTATGAATCTATGCAAACACAATGAGTGTGATTTTGTTCATTGAAGAATACAATACGTGTCTGACGTGGGTTATTATCGGCGTAATTTCTTCAAGGTACCAGGAAACCAAAGGACAGGAACAAAATTACAGACACCGCCAATTCCGCACGGGTACATTTATATCTCTCAGTAGATGCAAGTTACAGAAATATCCATTCATCTAATTCTTTATAGAAAATTATATTGCCAGACCACACCAACATTTCTACAGTGTCTAATACACTGCTTTAATGTTACAAAATGTATTTTAATCAAGGATCCAAAAGCTAGGGACTGTATATAGGCTCTTACTTTGTGTGTGAATCAAGTTTGTAAGATCTCAGCTGGATTTGAAGTAAAAAATTTAATTATTTTCTATACTAACAGATGTTTCTATGGTTGCTTGCAGTTTTTTCTAGTACTTCTGAAGGCACAGAATATTGATGGATAGCCCCTTAGGCTCCTCCTAAGTGGCAGAGCTGTGGTCAGCGTGGAAAGAAATGGTCCTTTGGGGAATGACTCGTCTGGAAACAACATTTAAGTCAGATGAAATAAATTGTCCTCTGAATGTGCCTCTTTCTTCACTGACTGCAGAGAGACAGGCTTGAGCTGCGTACCTGGCTGACACAGCCAGCCAGCGTAGGACAAGGTGGATCCCATCTCACAGGCAAGTCTTGTAAGGTGCTTTGCAGCCAGAAGGTGCTGAGGCATCAGCAGGTAAATTCTCTTCACAGCCTTGCAACTGGCCCTAAAGTCCTGTCCTCTGCCACCAGGCAGAGAGCAGTGCCAGGTGTTCTGTGTCTGCAGGCCCTTGGAACAGTAGGTCATGTGTTTATGTGATAAAAGTGCTGATCTTCAAGTACTATATAATTGCAAGTAATTAAGAACAACAATAATAATTCAGGGATCAGTAAAAACATAGCATTGACTTTTTAGATAGCTCTGGTCAGCACAAATCTCAAGACATTTTAAATCATCAGGTATTTGAAATACCACGCAATTCATGGTAAGTGCAATTAGGCTAAGTTCTCTGGCCCAATTTCAGTGTAAGCAATTACTTGTGCCTAACAAAGTTTCCCTAGCCGGATATAGTGCTTCCAGCCTCCTGCCTCACATTGCTGCAGTGGGCAGGTGACTGCATTAAGTTTCCCCTGGGATGCTGTACTACCCCGACCAGGGGCTCCCTCACCCACCAGGCCACACCAGGCACAGCCACACCAGCCTGCCTGGGGTTACCTGGGGAGATCAGAGGGAGGACACAGTGCGAAGGTGTGGTGTAGTCACAGGAAGGGTTTCCCCTAACGAAAGTCTCTTTGCAGTAATTTTTCCCAAGGACAGATGGCTGGGTGTCAGATGGGTTGAGAGCAGCCCTGAGGAGAAGGACTTGGAGGTGTTGGTTGAAAAGAAGCTCAACATGACCTGGCAATGTGCACTTGCTGCCAACCATGTCCTGGGCTGCATCAATAGCAGCATGGCCAGCAGGTCAAGGGAGGGGATTCCACCCTCCTACTCTGCTTTTGTGAGACCTCACCTCACAGTGGAGTACAGTGTCCACCTCCAGGGCCCCCAGCACGAGAAGGACATGGACCTGATGGAGTGAGTCCAGAGGAAAATCACAAAGGTGATCAGAGGGCTGGAGCATCTCTCCTGTGAAGACAGGCTGAGAGAGTTGGGGCTGTTCATCCTGGAGAAGAGAAAGCTCCAGGGAGACCTTTTAGCAGCCTTCCAGTACCTTCAGGCCCACAAAATTGCAGAAGAGGGATTTGTTGTGATAGGACAAGGCAGACTGCCTTTAAACTGAAAGAGGATAGATTTGAGTTAGATATTATGAAAAAATTCTCTGCTGTGAGGGTAGTTAGGGTATGGGAACAGGTTTCCCAGAGAACTTGTGGATGTCCCATCCCTGGAGACATTCAAGGTCAGGTTGAATGGGGTTTTGAGCAGCCTGGTCAAGTGGAATGGGATCCTGCCCATGGCAGGGGAGTTGGAACTGGGGGATGTTTAAGGTCACTTCCAACAGAAACCACAGTGGAATTCTGCGATTTGTTGGGGTATATCCATGTAATTCCACTGTCTGTAATTCCACTCTTACATGGAGTAAAATGTTAGGCTTTAGCTATATCTTCATATACTTTCACAGCAATGCCCCGTATCTCCCTGAGTTCTGGGTCTCAGCTGCCTGCCTGGACTGTCTTGCTCAGCTCTGACACGTACAGGTATTAGAACAGGGTCTTGAGAGCATTTTTGTGGTTTGAATTCCTTGAGTACCTGGACCATTGTGTTTATCTGAACAGTACTACATTAAATTGAGTTACTCTAGAACCTCATCAATATTTCATATAGATTGTTGTGCACAGCATTTGTGTTCCTCTATTAATGTATCCTTTTCATGATGTTGCCCTTCTTTCTTTAACTTCCTCTATTGTCTTATTAGGATCCTTCCTAGGCCATGGTAAAAATCAGTTTATAGAGGTAGGGATTGTATTCGTGCTCCATATTTGGAATTTGTCTCCTAGCATAGCACACATAATTCATAACCTGAAATAGATCTACAGATATATTAATGAGTACACTGTGGATATGTGGATGTTTATTTTGGTGTTACTCAGATTTAGAGTAGGATGACATAAGGTCACTACATAAGCAAGGAGCACAACATCTTGGTAAGGGACTTCCCTAAAAGTGCTCAGGCCAAGTAGCTTAGGCTAGAGCTGTGCAAAATCCATGCCTTGCACTCAGTTTCACAACGCTTTGGTTTTTGTCAAGCTGGAGATGAAAAGGCAGCAGCGAGCCAGAAGATTTGTCCTGCAGACAGTGGGGCAGGAGGCAGTTACCAGCGGCTGCATGCTGCCATGGGCTGGGGGAAAATCAGCATGTGTAGCCCACACACCCTGACTTGTTTTCTTGAAGTGGGGAAAGGAAAAGTTGCAGCTACTGCGGGGCTTCAGGAGGATAACAAGCATAGGCAAGGCTGTATGGATGTATGTGTTTTCTATGGTAAATTGATTTCTAACCGACCAAACCATGAGCAGACATTTGAATAATTCAGCGTCATAACAGCCATGGGTATGTGAAAGAGTGAGTGGACGATACATGCAAAACACAGCGGAAGAATTGTCCTTTCACTTCCAAGAGGCTCATGCTGGAAACCACAAAAGGATCTAACTCCTACACAGAGACCATGGTGTATAGAGTAAACTTAACAGCTATCATTTTGATTTAAAGTGTTGTCAAATAGCATTGGAGAAATGTCAAGGCTGTTTTAATGAAAATACTGATTTAGATGCTATTTTCTCCTTAGGTGGGGTGTGGATGTGGGGCATCTTTGAGTATTGCTTATTGACTCTCTATCTGTGCTGCTAGGTTTTGACATCTACTACGACTCGAAGAAATTCTAGTCACATACACTGGAACACTTATTCTCATAAGTTTTGCCCTTAACATGAGATAGAAAATAAAATTAGTTGAAGATGAATATAGTTGAAAATAAAATCAGGTGAAGGCGTACATTTGCTAGAAACCAATCATCGTATTCCTACACCACGTGGTGGTAAAATCCAGTCACTTTGATTTTCCAAATTTCTTGAGAAAAGTGTTCAAGTTCATGCTGATAAGTTGATGATAATTCCCATATGCAACAAAGCATTAGAAATTAATGCTTTTTTAATATTTTGCATATTTTTAAACTAAAATAGAGTTGTTCGACACAGAAAAATAATGGACTGATACCTTTTGAAAACAAAAAATTAACTGCTTATATAAATACTATTTCTATCACCGAAATTCTAACTTACATTTTAGTGAGGTACCTCATCCCATAGTTGAAATCCTGTTAATGTTATTTGTCTGAATCAGTACAAAATGTCGTTTGCAGCTGGAGACCACTGGGTGCTGGATTGTTCTTACCTGCTTTCCCTCTTGTGCAACATGGGCTGATAAAGACTTCTTGGGGAAACTGTTGGGAGGGGCACAGGTAGGGCAGAGAGTTTCTCATTTATGCTATGCTTTCACAGAAGCTTGGACATCTTTCAGAACATAAACCTGCAAACCTCATGCATTTGGAAGAAAAATGGGTTTGTGATGGTTGGTGCACAACCTTCCCCTGCTGCTGTCTGTGGCTTCTTCCTGTGTGATGGGGATGACACTCGCCTTTTCTGAAGTACTACTGCTCCCCATCTGTCAGCTGGTGATGATCGCTCCCTACTCTGAAAGACTACTGTAGAACAGTCACATTTCCAAGCAAATTTCAGTTTGTGCAAGCTTATTGATAAATTATTTTTAAATATTAAATGTCAACATGGTTGAAAATGAGTGAGGAAGGAAGACTGCCGCTTCAGTCGCCACACCGACTCTATGTTGTTTCTAGCACACGTGCAAGGCTCTGAGAAAAACATAGCCTCTGGAATAGATCCTTTGAGGCAAAAAAGCCAGTGAAAAACCACTATACTCAGAGTTAAAGTCCTAAAAATATTTGTGGTATCCTATCTTCTCATCAAAAGCTACAGAAAACCCTGAGGAAATGACAACATGAGGAAGGGCTTAGAGATGATGGGGATGAGATATATGTGTGTGTGTGTGTGTATACATAGTCTTTAAAAAGCTGGTGATTACATAAATATATAGACACAAATATATAGATATAGAAATATAAGGATGTAGAGATATGATTTGATGCTGCTAAAACTATTAAAATGGCAAAAGAGGAATTGGCTGAAGCTGAGCTTTCAGGTGAGCTGAAGTTTCAGGTGATGATGGTCAGAAAGAGATGTTTTTGAGGACCAAAGCTTTGTTCCCAGATTCTGCCAAGGACATCTGGCCTTCATTTGACTGACAGGTGCTGTGCCATGGGTTTCTGTCTGGTTCTGAACAGTGAGTGGGTGATGAAGCTGAGCAACTTAAAAAAAATACCTTCTTGGACCTCCTCTTTGCTGGTAATCTTACCAAGCACTTGATCATGGCATTTGTATCCTCCATGCTGGCACAGAGTAATTTCCTGAAGCCAAAGCTGATCCACAGGCTGTGAGCCTGGCTGGCTGGTCTCCTGTGGCTGCTGTGAGCTCCCCAGCCTGGCCCCAGCCTTGACCAGCATCCAGCACCAGAAAGATGCCTTGGCTTCAGTTTTTAAATCAGTTGATGAGTGTAGCAATCCCCAGCTATGCCAAAATTGGTGATGACAGCTCTGAGCCTGGGGGATGGTGGGGGTGAGAGGACAAGAGAGGTAATGTAGGAAAAGCCTCAGCCTTGTGGATGAGCATTTGCTGCTGGAGCAGTGCCTCAGCACTGGGAGCCTGATGTTAGGAAGCTGTCCTCCAAAGGAAAGCCTCTACTCCAGCTGTAGTGTTAACAAACAAAAAGCCCCATTTAGTCCTCATATCCTTTCAATTCTCTCAGGATGAAGCAGAGAAAAATCACCCAAGTAGCTCTCTTGGGCAGGGATCTGACTTTATAATATGCATGAGACTCCCTGAAGTCCAGCAGGGAATTTGCTGATGCTATTGATTTTGCATTAACAACTTTCCTATGTCATAGCGGTGACAGAAGAAAGCTCTAAGAGAGGAATAATCCATGGCTACCTCTAAAAGACAATAAAGTGAAAATGACCAATTTACAGAGAGTTGAATAAACGTAAAGTAAATAGGACCAACTTCCTTCCAGAAATGCCAGTTTATTTTCAATAGCCACAATCTTGAGTATTAACAGCAGCACCTTGAGGGATAACCCACTGTGTTACACATGCAGATCCACTCCACTCTGCTCCCATGGGGATATTAGGAAACACCTGATTATGTTAGCTGCAGCATTTTATGAAATTCATTCAGGAAATGATTTTAGAAACCCACGCTCTTTCCTAGGAAATTTTTAAACTATCAATTTGTTGGGCTGTCAGTGGAAAGTATTCCTGTGAGGAGCAAGTCACAGTGATGGTCAGTGGGTCTGCTGTTTCCATCACTGACACAGGACCCTGACATCTGGGACCATCCCAGAGCCAACACTGAGATAAATATTCAGTGTTTGCCTTCATGTTCCGTTTCTTGTTCTGCTTTTACCAGGCTGTTTTTTTCTTTGTTGACCCATCTGACATTCCTGCTAAATCAGACAGTTGTCCTTGGAAGGGCAAGAGAAAGAAAACAAAAAAGAAAAAAGGTGAGGCTGAAGGTCTGATACAGGGTTTAGTGTTCCAAGCACCGCCAAAATAAAGCCTGCATTCAGCAAAAGCTTTATCCCATAGTACTGCCAGTCCCATACTTCAAGACCTGATTTCCCTGTGTCAGGACAGGTATTTTAGCATTTTGCTGCAAAAATAGCTTCTGAACCTCAGATTAATTTGGAGTGGGATCATCCTACACTAGATGCATTGTCAGGCAATATAGATACAATAGAAAGGCTTCTTCACCAAATGCTTCCCTGAAGACATGGCAAGTCAGAGCCCCAGGAACCTACAGTTGATGGCAAATCCCAGGGAACAAGAAACAGTTTATAGAACAGTGATGTTAAGTCTGACATGTCACTGAGGACTGGCCTTAGTGATAAATTCAGGGCAAAGTGATGGCAACCTAGACTTGCCAATGCCTTTGCAGGGGTTTGCAGTCCTGTTCTTCCCAGTGGCTCCTGTGTTTGTCTCTATCATGAACAACATTGGGCTATTTTCAGCTCTGAACAAGGAGGGAACAGGACCCTCTAGTCTACCAGCAAGGTGGCCACGGCTCAGGTGCTGGTGCTCTCATGGGCGTAAGAACCAAGGCTAGCTGGGAATGCCAGATCACATGGGATAAATATGCTCCTTCAGCTCAATACCCACCCACCAGAACCAGCACAGCCTACCTTATCGCAGGGCTCGTTTCCCAATAAAGTGAAGACCTGGGAAAAAATAACAACTATCTTGTTCCTGTTAGTGCCACAACCCCACATTTTCAACCATTTGGATTCATTTGCCATCACACCTATAGACCTTTGTTTTCCACTAGCTTTGACCTGAAATAACAAAGCCTGCCTGTACAGAGGGCTTCCTTGGTCTTATGCTGGGAATCTGGAAATTAAAGCCCATCCAATTCAGACATGGCATAAAGTAAGCTAAAGATGCAGACTACAGCAAGGTATTATATATGGCAAAATCTTTTTTCAATTTATGTGGTACTGCCGCCCATGAGCCCAACCCTGCCCAAATCCTTTCGTGTGGCTAAACAGGATCTCTGCTCCGCTCGGCTCTACCGGGGAGGAGGTGAATGCTCCAGGAGCCACAGAACTGTCAAGCCATGCACCATCAGGACAATTGTCTGCTCATCTCAAGCTACTGACAGAGTTGGCAGCCCTTACTAAATCGACTAGAAGGACACTTGAAGGTGGTCTGACAGGGAAATGTGGATACCAGAGAAGCTGGTGTCACTCCTAATGGTGTTCTTAGAGAAAATATGTCTCTTCCTATGAGGCAGGATTCATCAAATACATTTGAAATCTACATATTTTTTGAAAAAGAAAGAGTACACAGAATCCCATGCATCAACTGAAGGGGTATGAGAAAGTATATTTTTCTTTGTGTCATCTGTAATAAGTGATAACATTACCTGTATTGTTATATCTTCTTAGCAAATAACTCTGCTGGTTTCAGTTGCTTGCTAGATTTCATTCATCCTACCTGTCATATTGTTACAGCTTTTTACTGTTTGTTAGTACATGTAACACCACCTGATTTGTACATCAGAGGTTAATATTCCCGTTGCAGTTTAATTTGCATTGCAGAGGTTTATTCAAGGAAGCTGATTTCCATGTCTTTATAGAAGAAATTAATGGGAAAAAATGATAACAAATTGTCAAATTATGGTTCTGAATATAAAGAACCAGAAGTAAAAGATGTGTGAGAAGCAACACTGTGGTAATTTCAACGAGCAGAGTGCTACCTCCTAAACTGCAATTCTCACATCCCAGCCAAAGGATTTCTGTGGGTAGCTCTATATTGTGCCCAAGCTACAGTAATAATTTTGTTCTTTAAGTATCCTAGACTGACACAGGATAACTTTTTAAAACACACTTCAAATAGAGAGGGTTTTACTAACCCTTCAGAAGATATGAAATGTAGATTCATAAAAGTCTGTTTAAAACATAAGAAACAGGTATCACTTGCTGGAAGCTTGGTTTATGTTCCTGAATGAAATACTTACAAAGCCAACGGTTCTGTTATTTACACATTGTGTCACAATATAATTTTCTCTTTTTCATGAAAGAAGGAACAGCATGATTGTTTCCTTTATCTTTTCTTCAGCAGTATTGAATGTTGTCACAGGAAGGATGAGTTACATCATTAGACTCTATGGTAATTAATTCACTGAGTTTCAATGTTGCTCTACACAGTGAAAACAGGCATGGTCGTGCCAAATATGCAAAATAAAAATAATAAGTGAATCCCACATTCTTCATCAGTGCGGCTATCAATGTATTGATTGTGTGTGTTAAATTCTACAGCTCAGCTTGTTGCTGCCTCCCTGTATCTGGAATTTTGCATCTGTTATGTAACAGACTAAAGGTATCCTCTCTCTTGGTGGACCTTGATAAGCATCACATAAATGCCTACATTTCACAGCGGTGGCATAACTTGTCTTTATACTCCACATATGGATGTCAGAAAACACCTTCACATAAATGACTACAATGTTTCCATAGAAACTAATGTACTTCAGGCAGAGAAATGAAATGAGACTTAAAAAATTTATTAAAAAAAAAAAAGACAGCAAAAGGCTAAAAAAATAAAGGACACCAAATCTTCTCATGTTTTTTGCCAAAATGCTCAGAAGATGTTCAATCCATCCCTTTATAAAGCATCTTCTAGAAGCCATAATTGGTTGATGGTAATGACACTGTCCTGGACAACTAGACTATTAGCTTATATATTTTGTTTTGTTATCTATGGCTCCAGTAATGTAATCTGGACAGTGGTTTGCTTCCTGGTATCTTTACAGGGGAGCACAGTGCAGAGGTGCCTGTGAGATACCCGTGTGCCCCACACATGCCTTTGAGAGCCTGGCATAGCTTCCTCCAGAAGCTTATGGGTGGTTGGTTGCTAAAAAGACAAGCAGAATCAGCTGAGGAGGAGCCACTGCTACAGCCTTTACTTAATGAATTTTATTGGAAAAATGTGAGAGGCAGAGCAGGCACCACCTCTCTAGTCTCCCAGAGCAATTTCTGTGCTTGGAGCTGCAACAACTGGATCAAACAGGAAGATTTTCTAACTGAGCTGTGGTGACCCTGGATCTTGGATGGCACCATCCCTGTGGCCACATGGTTTCTGACAGTGACACTATATCCCATCCATTCCCATGTTCGCTGACCACTGATTCAGAATGGGCTTTGGTGCTTATCCTGGGTCAGAAATATTTCATGGTGATAGAAAAGAGGCTTCGCTCTTACTGGCACCAGGTTGCCTGCTCCTTGGCAACTACATGCTGGCTGTCTCAGCTCCCAGTTGAGCTGAATCAGCACTGCTGGTGGGGCTACTGCTGCCTCCTCTGAATTTGTAAGATTGCAAAAATGTGTAGGCAAGTCTGAAAGGGTTAATGCAGCAGAACAAGAGAAATGGTGAGCAACATTCTTCTGTATTTGTTTTCTTTGAGGTATAGGGAACGTTTTGTTTTGCCTGGCATGTCATCAAAACAGGTTTCCCAAGCCTGCTTCAAGTGTGATACAGACAAAGGACAGATGTTGCTATACATTTTTCAGTAATTTTAGTATTCAAATCTCTTGGTGCTCTCTCTATTACTACTGTATAATTCAGGTTGTTTACAGTGGTTCCATGTTCTCTTTGAATTTCTCCTTGTTTGTTTGCCCTCCACTTTTCCAGTACTAACATCACAATCCTTTACCACCAGTCTGGGGACTGCTACACCCACACATCAGCACCACATTCCTAGGGCTTTTCTGTAGTCCCAGCCCTGGTGAGTAAGTTCTGATTCTTCTGGGTCTTCAGTGAGGCATGCTGGACTCTCCAAACAGCAGGTTTCACACCAAAACCTAGCCAAAGATCTCAGTGTACTGTTAGCAGTTGGGTTTTTTCCAGGCTATGACCCATTAAGGGTGATGGGTTTGCATCATGTAATAAGTGATACCATTGCTTGGAAGTGTGTGTCTGAGGTGTTTTGGGGAAGGAAAAGTAATTACATAGTTATGAGGTGACTAAGTCTCTAAGAGGCTGGGGTAGTGGACAATAGTAACTTTTGTGAATTAATCATCTCTTTAAACTATCCCAGATTCACCACAAGCAAAACCAGTTTTTACTTTTCAGCTGACAAATGCAGCTTATTTTCTAACACAGCACAAAATACAAAAATCACAGCTGCCACCTTTCTTGGTGGGCTCAGCAGTGAGAGACTTGACACAGAGACAGAATTATTGTCTTGTTTTGGCAGTGATCACTCCAGGTGAGGACAGAAACACACACACGAAGTCTTGGCAAAAGGCCAACAGCCAATATGAGGGCTGGATCCATCCATAAAAGATGTAGGCACTGAGGCATGTAATTTTAGAAACTGTTGTCTCTAGTGTCTTCTGATCCTTCTTTCAGGTGCCAAGACTCCCAGCACCTTAGTAGCAAGCTGTCTGGATGCACTAATGCTGTTCTGCTCCATGGAGGGAACAAAGGTGCCACAGATTCCTGCTTTCAGGCTAAGGGCAGTATTGCAGCATCAGCCCTGATCTGTCTTATCCCTCCCATGGGACCAGTCTAAGGCATAAATAAAAATCAAAAAATCTCATCCTGCAAGTCAATCTGCCCATTGACACAAATGTTTTGTTGGCTTGACTTTACATGCTTAAGCTGTAATCATGCTAGAAAGAACAGCAGTTCCAGCTGTAGGATGTGTCTGAACAACACCAGTCATCTCCTAGTCTACCTCAGCAGCAGCCTTTGTGAGCCTGATCTAGCAAAAGGTTTCACTCTGTACTGACTTTAAGTATGTTCTATTCCTTCTTGACTTCAACAGAATTACTTGTATATTCGTAGGTATGTGCAAGCTTCAGCACTTTGTTAGATTAAATCTCTTTCTGCAAGCAGTGGATACTATTAAATAAAGGCAGAGTAGGAAATGCTTCCTGCCAGTCTATTTAGCAGTGGGAGTCAGAAAAGGCTCTAAGAGTGGGTAAGATATAACAATAAGATATAGCTCGAACTGACAAAAGAGATGTCGATGCTTGGATCCTTCTGCACATTGGGACCCATTTTAAACATCTTGAAGTCTGAATTCTCAGAAGCTGAAAGTCAACAACCCTTTAAAAATTGGGCTTATCCCAGGCATTCAAATGGAGCATCTTTAATATCCAGATTATTCTTCAAATTTTTGTATCCCCTCCTTTGGTTTGTAAGGGATCTTAAAGATCATCTAGTTGGGGGTTGGGGGTTGGAATTACATGATCTTTAAGGTCCCTTTCAACCCAAACCACTCTATGATTCTATAACCAACACTAAAACCTACCCTAACATTCACAGTTGCATAATCCCCATATGCAAATAAACATACACATATCAAGAAAAAAACCAAAGAAGTGGCAAGATTAACAGCTAGGGCAGAACAGAGATTCTTCAGGAAGAGCATCTGAACCCAATGAAGCTCGGATCTATCAGCAAAGCTGATAAGATAAAATGCTTGCCCTGAGTCTAATTAAATCTCATGGCTCCCGATAAATACACAAAAATATACAAAGGTGTGTTTCAGTGGAAAAACTTGTGATTTTATTAGAACTATTTATCAATACTGTTACTGCAGCAGGAGAATAGCTCATATTATCCACAGATAGCAGCTGACTGATATTGGCAGATCAGGCACTACCTGTTGACAAACAGACTAATTATACCATTTTACTTACAGTGCATACTTAGAAGCCTTCAGCAATATTCTTTGTACTGCAGAGGCTGCAGGGCTGAGCTTTTGGTACTGAGAAGTTTCAGGCATTTTTCTGCTGGTTTTGAGGAAGATTTTGATGGCTATATTCATGCTGAGTAGCAGGACAGGGTTCTCTATGGTCTCAGCAAGGATAATATGCTCACTTGGGCAGTAAGGTACCTCAACCTCTTCTTGTGACAAGACACAGCGTTATCCACAAAGATTAATGAACCTGCTTTCATGAACAACAGTAGATGTCTGCTGGTGATTCATACTATATAAACATGCTTTTCTGTTGCTGAGGTCTTAATCCTAGTTCCTTGCTTAGGTGCAGTCATACTGTAATTATATCTCTCCTCTGCAGTCAATGAACTTGTTAACAGCTGTCTGCATCCTTCAGCTTGGATGAACTCCCTTTATGTAATTTCTCTGGAAGCATCTATTTTTCCCTTCTCTCTTGGCTACCTTACTCGTGTCCATCTGCTAACATGGCTTGCAGATTGGATCGTTGCTCTAGCAGAGGTCCTGGGAAAAGCATGGGTTATGCAAGTAGCCTGTTTAACACCATCTCGTAAGTGAAAAGGTCTTCCCCTGTGCCATCTCTGAGGAATTTACAACCTGCCTCTCTTTATGCTCTCTTCATGCTGCAAAACCATCATGCTGTTCCTCCAACAGCCAGTGTTGTCTGGGCCAGATGGCCTTTTTTATTTTTTTTCCCAGCTGGAAGAGACCTGGGGTGATTCCTATAAACAGCCTGGAGATCCCAAATCGGGGGAGAAAGGAAATAGAAGATCCAGTGTTTCCTGTGGCCAGTGTGTACAAAGTCCTTGCTGCCGTATTTCTGTAGCTGCTGAAAAGTCTGAGGTTTTGAGGTGGTTGCTGTTCTGAAAACTTTATGTCTGAGTTAATACACCATTAATTTGTCTTAACTTCCAAGGCAGTAAGCTGAAAGTGACTTGGATTTTTGGATTTGGCAGATTTTTCCAGGAAGGTGACTTTCCTGCATAAAAAGTAGGCAGTTCATAACCAGAAGAATATATTTATTCGCAGAAAAAAGGTAAAAATTAATGAGGTCAAAAGACCTTTTGGTGACTAATATCTTGTTACTAACTGGACCACAAAAATCACTTGAGCTGGACAAGAGTTTAATTTCTTTTATGTCAATATCATGCTGGGGATGGCTGGTAATATTTTTGAACCAAACTGAACAGCAGAACCAGAAGTGACTGTTTACTCCAGGAAAGCAAACATCTTTATTTGTGAAACCTGCCTCAAAAGTAGCAATGTGTTACAGTGCTTACTCTCATGAAACTAAAGAAAAACACTCACACTTGTGAAGCTTCATTGAAATGGCTCTTCAAAGTACAAAGCATAGGCTAAAAAAGAATGTTTGGGCACAGAAAAGCTGTATTAGTGCATTCAGACAAATGTCCAAGATCTAGAAGATGTGCTTTCTTTTTTCACCAAAACTGCAACATTTCAATAGAAGAAAATCAACAACTCTTGTTAGCTGCCAAAAGGCTGACTGTCTGTGCTACAATTCACTGACATAGCTTGCAATAAATGGACTGTTTGCTACATGAGCAGCTAATTGGGGTGTTTGATGATGACCTCTTTAATTCTTTAACAGTGACCGAAGAGGCACTAGACTGTGAGAAGTTAGTTTCATGTGCACTTAGATGTTAGAAGGAAGCAGGAAGAAAAAAAAATCCCTATAGGAAAAAAAATGGAGTGTTGAAGCTTCTTTAGTACAGCTCATATGTATGGCTGCATAGAAATTCCCTCTCATCTCGGTTCAGAATATGATGAACTGTTCAAAACCCCTCTTCAGGTGGGAAGCACTTCCCTATGCCATGCAGGAGAGGCGTGTTCAGAGCCCCTGAAGTTAATCGATGTGATACAGTGGGACAGAGGAACCAGCTCAGTGCTTAAGATTTATTTCTTGTGAGCAGAGCTGCTATTTCTGGAGCTTATTCAGTTCACGTCAGCTGTGCTTGGTCTGCGTTATCTGCGTTATCTGCTGCACGGTACAACTGCGCCTCGAGGGAGGACACACCTGGAGTGCTGCATCCAGCTCTGTAGCCTCAGCACAGGAAAGACACGGACCTGTTGGGGCAGGTCCCGAGGAGGACACAAAGGTGATCAGAGGGCTGCAGCACCTCTCCTGTGATGACAGGCTGGGAGAATTGCGGTTGTCCAATCTGGAGAAGAGAAGGCTCTGGGGAGACTTTTCTAACAGCCTCCCAGTACTTAAAGGGGGCTTTATAGGAAAAATGGGGACAGAGTTTTTAGCAAGGCCTATTGTGATTGGACAAGGGGTTTTTTTATAGTTTAAAGCTAAAAGAGGACAGATCCAAAGTAGATATTGGGAAGAAATTTTTATGATGAGGATGGTTGGACACTGGAACACATTGCACAGAGAGGTTGTAGCACCCTGTCACTGGAAGGGTTCAGAGGCAGGTTACATGGTGCCTTGAGAAACCTGATCTAGCTGAAGATGTCCCTGCTTATTGCAGGGGGTTGGGATTAGATGGCCTTTAAAGATCCTTTCCAACCCAAACTGTTCAATGATTCTATGAAATAAATCAATTCCAAGGCAAAAAAACCCCTACTGCTATCTTTGCTATGGCACTTTTTTACCCCTGCTGAGTCTCAGAGTGGCCATTCAGGAGAGTTTGTTGAGAGGAAAGAGGAATCACTGCCCTGCCTAAGGAGAGAAGTTGCAGTTAAATGGTGATGCAGAGAAGACATGGGCATAGATGAGGGTTAGTGGGTAGAGGGGAACATGTCAGTGTAAATGTTCCGAGGAATGCCAGGAATCTTGATTGCCACTGAATAAATCTCAACAGAGCTGACAGCTGCAGGGAAGCTCAGAGAGTTGGTCTAAGGTATGAAATGAGGCATAAAAAAGGAAGTTGTCCAAATTGTCATCTCTATGCTGCTGTCTTATCACCAGTTCTGGCACAAATATCATGGAGGAAAGATTTATGGTGTGCACTCATTTTAGTTATTTGGATAATTGGATGCTAAATACACAGAGTTCATCTTTCAGATATTTGAAGTTCTTCCAAATCAGGTAGTACCTCTTTTGGAACTAAAGGTTTCAGTAGCCTGCCCAAACATGCATTTCTCCTCCCTCAGTGGTGGACTTCAAATACCGTAGCCTTGGTCCACAGTTGAACTGTCCCTGGGAAAAGCACAGGTGTTCATTTGATTTCCTTGGGGTGGTTTATTGGGGTTTATACATTCAGGCTTAAGGTGAAGATCAAGGTTATATCCCTATCATAAAACTTACTAGCATCTTCTGCAGACAGAAAATTGGTTTGGTCACAACCTGTCCTGTACAGGTTACAATCAGCCACACAATCAGCAGTAGTTTCCCTGCCCTCGCTGTCCAGATCAGTATCTTACTGATCTGGATGGAGCCTTGAATTATGCTGAGCTTTCTGTCACTCAGAGATGGAAACACCTGCCCTCAGGAAGCAAGAGCCCTTCCACATGAGGGGGTGCTGCCCTGCATGAGGGGAAATAACATCATGGCAAGTTATGTAATGCACAGACTGAAGCAAACCTTGTGATGATAGCAGAAGGGAATGGGTCAAGATAAAGAACAAGACCTTGTTAACAAGGCTAATAAATAAGATCACAGCATGTTGTCCTGGGGAACAAGCAAGGGGAATGGCAGAGAGAGCCCGTATGGACGAGAGAGTTGATCTGAGCAGAAATAAAGAGCTGCACTACTGGTGAGTTTCTGAAAAGATCAGCAGAAAGGCTTGGCCTCATTGTGCTGTAGAACATGGCTTTAAGAGCTCTGTCCAAAGAGATGCTGTACTCTGAATCCAGCCTTTCATGGCATCCTTCCCTGCGTGTTCCCCCTTGCAATTAAACTGCAGAGGGCTTTTTACTAACTCAGCTTTGCTTGACCAGCGAAGGGGAGCTGGAGCTCAGCAGTTCCCTTTGTCCTGCGGTGCTCATGTAGGTACACCTGCTCCGAGGGGAGCATTTTAGAAATTCAGCAGGTAACAAATGGCCTTGTATAATCACCCAGTCAGCTCTAAGACAAGCAAGAATCCCAGGGCTGAGAGGATGCAATTCCAAGCAGATGTCTTGTCTAAAACAAAGCTCCTTGGATCAGGCAGTTATATTGTCTCCATGAGAAAGTCATGATTGCTTTGACAAAATATGGATTCAGAGAAGAGAGGGAAAATAATCACCCTTCTCTCATTATCTGTCACATTTCTTTCATCTTTTTCCCCATTAGCTTACTGACTCATTTCAAATGTGCCCTTGTTTCTTTGCCCCTGGCCCTTCTTTTTCTGTCTCCAAATCATCTTTCAGGCATTTAAAAGCTTTCTCTCCTCCTTTCTTATTTTATCATCAATTAGGTTATTTTTTTTCTCTGAGAAATCTAAGTGCAAGAGTCCCAGCAGGAGACATCTGGCACAGCTTTATTGGTGGTGCTGGAGCTCTGCCGATTTCTTCTAGACAAGGAACTGGCTCAGACATTTTAGGAGTGCCTGCATTGCTGATGTTGCCACTTTACAGGGCCCTTGCTGTGCAAACTGATATCTTCAGATGCTAGTTCATGCAGGAGGTACTGACAACTCAAAGAGGCAAGGCAAGAGGGTGACAAAGCTGTCTGCATGCAGGTTTCTGGTCAAGTAGAATCAGGAGACAGTACTTCCTAGATCTCACCCTACTGATTTTCAGTCTTCCTCAAAATGCCCTCTGGTGCCTGCAAGGGGTTTGATTTTTGCTTTCAGCTGCAAACTGGAGTTCAATCCCATCACACTCATTGCTCTACACTGGGTGAAAACTCTTGACCCACACATTAATCACAAGAATCAACACATGAAGTCATAGTCAGAGACAAGTGAGTTATCTGCAAGGAGCAAAGCAAATTTATGGAATAAATTCTCTCTACTTTTCTGTTTGCTCTTTGTCCTCCAGTATCTTCTTGTAGTGCTCTAGAAGATGAGAAGTGCATTCATTTTGAAGATTTCTTTCCTTGGAGATCAACTAGAGAAATATCTTTGGGAATATGCAGAATTTGTTATTCATAAGTCACGCTCTGTTGCTTAGTCACATCCCTGCTTCTCTGTTCCCGGCTGGAAACATTGTATAACATCTGTGCTCTACATAAGGGTGATAGGGGGACAGGCTTCACATGTACATGTAGATCTATACATATACACATATGTATGTGTGTGTATTATCGACTATTTATAGAGATAAATCAGTCTTAATCACATAACTTCTTCTTCCAGCAGTAAGTTTCTCAAATCTGTGGGGAGACTATTGCAGACTGAAAGATTTGTGAATGTGAACCCGCACAAGGTACTCCAAACCACTATGGCATTGTTTTTGTTCTCCTGCAGAGTAAGCAAAGCAAATGCATCTACTGAGTGCAGTGCTGAGAATCAGTGTGTGGTGCAAGAAACATCTCTAACTCCTGCCTTGCAACAGTCTTGTGGCCTCCTGTTCGCTCCACAGCCCCACCAGAGCGCCCCAAAGACTTGTGCTACCCATCTCAACAGGCTAGAGTTGAATGAGACTATAAGTGTAGCTAGAAGTCACTGCAATTTTAAGGGAGCCATGGCAGCTATGTGGACAGAACAAATAGAGAAAGCCAGAAAGTATACAGCACCTGGCTAAGGCTCACAGACCAAATGGTAAAATTACTTTCCTCTTTAAAATAAAAGAAACATTAGTGCCAACATGTCCTTATGTGTCAGCTGTGCCCAAGCCATGTCACTTATGAAGATAATTAAGTCAGAGCACAGTTCATTAAGAAGGCAGAATTGCTTCCCTTTCTATGGCTGAGTGCATACACCCAGGTAAGAATTTCCCATGCACAAAGTGAAAAAAAAAAAAAAAAAAAGCATGAAAAAGAAACTAAGAATAGAAATAAATAAGCTGGAAAGTAGGGCTTCTGCCTCGTAAGTCAGATTGAATGGCTTTTACCATGCCTGCTCATATACATGCTGTAACACAGTGCCCCCTACAATTCAGCACGTATTTATTTCAGAATTAGCTGTGTGCAAGTGACACCAAAGCAAGCCCATCATTTGCCAGAACACCTGGTTTCCCCCCCGGAGGTTTCAGATCCAAAAGCTGAGATCTAACAGGTTTTTCATGGTGTGATTGCAGACATGTAAATTGGAGGCAGCCAATTTCGTTTTGCTCACAAGCTTTAAGAAATGTAAATCTGGGTCTCTGAAATATTCTAATTACTTCTCCCCTGATGGATCCTGGTGGCTTGAATAACACTAAAATTGCATGACATTCCACCCCCAGAAAATACATAATTCATATCTGCAATCCAGCATCTGTACAAGCTCTGTTCAACTTCAGGGAGAGCATTAATGAGGGATTCCCTCATTTCTTTATAGGGGTAAAAATGTAAATTTTCATATCAACTGCAATTTCCCTGTTATTCATCCACAAGGAAGCAAAGACTGTGCTGCTGGTATGTGCGGCACCAACCTGGTGGTTCATGCACTGAAATACATTCTGCTTGAGCAACGTCATGTTGGCACCTCAGACTGATTGTGCCACCTTCACTCTCACCAGAATTGACACGGTGGCACCGAGACACAGGACTGCAGCAGGGAAGCAGCTCACTAGGTGTCTGCTGAGTGGGTGACTTGGGCACCAGTGGGAGTGGAGAACAGCAATGGTATTTTACATTGCTTGATGGAGAATAAGAGGACATTCCCACACTTTGATCCATACAAATGAAAAGATGTTTCTCAATTGCTTTGGTTTCATAACAATCAGCTCCCAGGCTAGAAGCAGAGATAACTCTGGGGCCTGCAACAGTGACTGCATTTTCTGGCAGACAAAAATGTGGAGTTTTCTGTAAATGAACAAAAGGAACCTTGGAATTAGGCAGAATGCTGTAGTAATGGGTGTGAAGTGTGCATGAGATGGAGACGTGATAAAAATGTATTTGTTCATATCACTTCTGTGCAGCATCCTCACTTCAACTGTGTATTTATTGTATTCCTTTGAAATGTAGCTGCTTTGTAAGTATAATTAAGAGCGGGTGCCCTGCACTTTGCAAACATGGGGATGCTGCCATGGCAACAGCAGAGAAACACAGGGAAGCAGCTCTCTCTGACTAATGTAATTACATAGCAAGCATGTATAATGCCTTTAACTACAGTTTACTTTTTCATGAAGGAGGCATATAATGGATATTATAAGTTCTATGTGTGTATTCCAGAAATGCTCTTTGCATGTGTTGCAAGTTCATCACTTTTAGCAGATTGTACACGTCATGAGGGACCTACCATTGCATGGCAATTAGGAAGGTAGTGAGGGATCAGGGATTTTGACTTCTCCCGGGCTCAAAGTGAGGTTGTTCTCTGCTTGGTTTATTTCTGTTACATTTCAGGGTTATATTTAAAAGTCAGGTTTTGTAGATACGGTTGATTTTACTGCTTTAGGGTTAGAAGATTCAAGTTTTTATATACATGCCTAACTTTATTGAAGTTTGGAGTCTTGCTCAGGTTAAAAGAGAATTTTCAGGTAAGTAAAATTCCCCGTATACCTAAGTATATGGTCATATCAAGCCTCAGGAAAACTGGTGTGCACAGGCAGCTCCACTGAGTAACTAATTGCCACAAGCATTAATCCTGGTCCTGCATTCCTTGAACATTAACCCTTGGTGCCCTCTTCTTTCTAGGGAAGCATTTTCTCCATGGAGGGAACAAAGGGATGAAACCTGAGTGCCCCAGGAAGTTACTCAGTAAAGCAGGTGGTGACCAGCCATCTACCTCCCTGTGTTTAAATGGCTGGTTTGGTACCATTTCAGACAGCTCAGTCAGAAACCTTCCATAAGGGAATGGAAAGGGAGTTTTAGGGGAAGGGAAAGCATAATTTTTCCTTCCAGGGCACTCCTTGGACCTGAAAGTACATGTGACATAATGGGGATTGTGGGAAGCTATGCAATATATGGCTAACACTAGAGGAAAAATAGAACAAATCTTTATGGCCAAGGATCCTTTCACGAGGCCAAGAGGCAGGAAAGCTTGGCACGGCTCTTGCCAGTTATGTCTGTCTCATAAGATATAAGAGTACCCTCTTGGAACCTGAGATCATCAGGATAGTGCCACTGCCGCTGTGAAACTCTGCACACGTATTATAGCATGCATTCTCTGGAAACTGAGCAGCAGCTTACAAATCATAGGTAATATTTTCACAGATATAAAGAGAGAGCAAAATAGAAATCTTGGGTTCCAGAGAACAAAATCCTGTGGACTGAAAAAGTTATATTAGGCTGAGGTGCAGCAGCTCAGGGGAGGTGTTCCCCCAGGAGTTGTGTGATGTACTACAAACGACCTGTGCATTTGCAATACCAGTTTTGTCTGTTAGCACCAGGGCATTGAAAATGACTTTTTTTGTGGTAACCACATGTGCTCTTGCTTTAAGTATTGTAATTTAAAAGCCTGTCAATACAAATTATTTTTATTACATTCTTGGACTGCCTTTACTAAAACTAGAGAGCCAGATCCTTTGCAGACATGATTAAAAAGAAGTGAGTATATTTGTGGTGACTTCCACTTGTTGAAGATTTCATTTTGGATGTTCTCTGAAAACGGAGGTACTAGATTTCGGCTAATCTGTAGCTGATCTGTACTGAGTATGGGATGAATGGGAGGCACAAAGTACTTTGGGACATGCTCTGCAGCTAATCACTTTTATCATCTGCACACATTTCTCAGCACAGAAATTCATATTAGAAGCTGGCTCTGGGTTGCATTACAGACATCCCAAGGTCCTGCCCCCTCCCAGCTTCTTGTCTGATTCTTCTTTGACCATGTGTATTGTCATTTCTGTAAGTCTTCCTACACCACTCTTTAACCAGGAGAGCCTGGCACTTTGTATTATGGCAGGAGTGGCCGATACCCCAGAAGGCTGTGCAGCATTTGGAAGGACCTCAACAACTTGTAGAGATGGGCAGAGAGGAACTGTCTGAAATTCAACAAAGAGAAATGCACCTGGGGAAGAATAACCCCCAGCACCAGCACAGGCTGGGGGCTGGTCTGCTGGGAAGCAGCTCTGTGGAGAAGGACCTGTGGTCCTGGGGAACAACAAGCTGTCCATGAGCCAGCAGTGCCTTTGTGGCCAAGAAGGACGATGGTCCCCTGGGGTGCACTAGGAAGAGCACTGCCAGCAGGTCAAGGGAGGTGATCCTGCCCCTCCACTCAGCCCTGTAAGGTCACATCTGGAGTGTGTCCAGTTCTGGGCTCCTCAGTATAGACATGGAGCTCCTGGAGTCCAGTGAAGGGTTATGAAGATGATTAGCAGACTGGAGCATCTCTTTTATGAGGGAAGGCTGAGGGAGTTGGGTCTTTTCAGCCTCAAGAAGAGACAGATGAGAGGAGACCTCGTCTATGTCTATAAGTATCTGAAGGGAGGGCATCAAGAGGATTGAGTCAGGATCTTCTTGGGAGTGCCAAGCAGTAGGACAAAAGGCAATGGGCAGAAACTGCTGCACAGGAAGTTTCACCTGAATGTGAGGAAGGAATTCTTTACTGTGTGGGTGACAGCACAGTGGAACAGATTGCCCAGAGAGGTTGTGGAATCTGCCCTGGAGATACTCAAAAAACATTTGACACAATCCTGAGTAATACACTACAGGAGTTCCTGCTTGAGTGGGGAGGTTGGAGGAGATGATATTCAGTGGCCCCTTCCAACCTTACCCATTCTGTGTGATTCTGGGTTCTGAAGACTGATATGAGTTCGTTGACTTTGCCAAGACAGAGAATTTGTTGGAAAACTAAGTTTTAAAAGCATGTTTTTCTGTATGAATGTGTGTTGGTTTTGTGGTTTTTTTTTTTGGTGGGTTGTTTTTTTTGGTTTTTTTTTTGTTTTGTTTTTTTTTTTTTTTTTTTTTTTAATATTGAAGACCTTCACTATAAGAATTTGAAANTTTTTTTTTTTTTTTCATTTTTTAATATTGAAGACCTTCACTATAAGAATTTGAAAAAAATATTTCATGTTTTCGTTTAAAATTGTGATGACATTCTCTTGCACTATTTTTTCCTACTTTGTCTCACACTGGAGGAAGAGAAAATAAAAGTAAATTGAAAGGAAAAAGGTCCACTTACAGTCTAGTTATTTCAATTAGACTAAAAATAGAAAATTAAGTATTAAAAATGGCTCTGAAATTTTAATCTATTTTAAAAGAAATGGAAACTTTAAAACTTATTTGCATAACAGGCTTGCCTATTATTAATGCTGCCATTTACCTGTATGTTTTCCATTTGTTCATTATAATCTCTCTTAAATGGACAATAAGAACTCTTTTGTGTGTACAAATCTGTCCACAAAACCCAAGAAATAATTGGGAATTTGCTTCTGTGAAAGCTCAGCAGTGTTCTTAATTGCCGAGTACTAGAGCTTCTAATGTCTGGGAACAGAAGGACTTCCCTAAAAATTGAAGAAAAAGCTGACTTGTGAGCTTGCATGTCTCAGAATGACTCAGAGCCAGACTCCTGACTAAGAGAATTTCATTGTTCAGTCCACAGAATATTGTTAAATTACGAATTAGCAAAAACACCATTCTGTACTCTCAGGCTGACATGTGAGTATGCATTATTCATTGCATTCTCATTATTTCCTTTTCCTTCATAAACCAGGAAATGAAAGACTAAGGAATTCAGTGTGATGTGAGCTTAAACTATTACTGCAATCAGTTTTAGCCATATGCTCATTTTTATGTATTTAACCTCCACTTTTCCTCTTTTCGTTCTCCCTTTTTCCATTCAGTATTATCATCTGTTCCATCTATATCTAGAGCCCAAACCAGCCCAAACACACTTTCTGAAGCACAGACTATTTTTAACTTGCTTGTTTTTCAGTGGAGTGTTTAGAGCAATGGAAGACTAAACTCTTACCGCAGCCTCCAGTTATTACAGTAATATAATTATGAAGAATACCTGAATCCCTTTTGTCAAGAATTGCCATCACTCTCGTTCAACTCCAAATCAGATTTTAACACTTACAGACAACATTATATGGTTTTGTCTTTTTTTTTTTTTAAGCAGTTTACATTGCAGTTTTCTGATTTTTAACTTTTGCATACACATGAACAATAATCCATTGGGTTTCTCCCCCTTTTGCTCCTTCTGGTAAAGGAGTTCTCCAGTTATTTATCTACTGCATCACAGGAACTTTCTGAATTTTTATTTTGAATCTCATAGTAACTGAATAGTGAAACAGGTGTAAGGCCAGTATAAGACGTTAGATTTTGAAAGAGGTTTTTAAAGTGATACTTTCTCGCCTTCTCAAAAGCCCCAAAGGAGTGAGTGACTGAACATGTAACGAATACCTACCATTTAACTGGCAATACAGACAGGTAATTGGGATCAGGGCTATATGACAGCATGTATTTTGCTTTGAAGACTATACACACAGTTAATATTCTTCATGACACACTGTGGAGAGTGTTTGAGCTGCAAACTCCAAGTCAATGAAAATTAAAAGCAAGTTATGCTTTTTCCTCTTTGAATATAATCTTTAATCAGGTTTGTTTGCATACTGAATTAGAAGTTGAGCTCAAAACTACACAGTAAAATGATAAACTCTCTCTCCAAGGGTTGCTTTTACAACTCAATCTGTAGCAGCTCTGAAAATGAAGAGTTAAATTTCTGAAAAACCTCTCAGAGCTTAAATTTAAAGAACCCACACAATTAAACAAGACCAAAATAGACACCATACATTGATGATTGGCTCACATACTCTGGAACTCGTCAAGGTTAAGAAAAACAGCCTTTGGCTTGCAAACAGGTTTTCTCTACCAGCCAAAGGAAGAAGGGGTAGGTTATGTTTAGAATGCTGGGCTTCAGTGCCACAGTGTCCTCTGAACACACCATCCTGGGGGACACCAGTATGTAAAGGGCAGGCTGAAGGGAAGCACACACCTTTCAACTTAGGATATATCCAGGATGCAATCAGCGCTGAGGTTCACAAGTATAAAGTGGGACTGTGAGAGTTTTTACCATAGGATGAGATCTTGCCCATTAGAGTGAAACTCTTGGTCATATCATTGCCTTGGCTGAAAAGCAACGTCTTAAAGACTGTTTATACTTTCTGAGCATCAGCAAAATTCTGAGGCTGACATATTGAAACCAGTAGCAAAGTCACCACAGATTTCAATGGGGAAAGCTGAATTTCAGACCTTTACCCTCTTTTTTTACTACTTTTTTTTAAATATTTCCACCCACAAAATTTCTAGGATGTGATGAATCATAAGGTGTCTGTATGGTTTAATGTCAGTGGATTTCATTGCACAAATAGGATAAGAAACTTCAATTTATTTCACATTTCAATAAAGATATATTAACTTTGTCTTCACGACTTTCAATGCAAGGTAACACATGATCACATTCTCAGATTTCCTTGCTGGTTCTTGATCACTTATTTTCCAAGCTCTCATGTGTTAAAAATTACATTACCTGTGCTTTGTTGACATAGACTTACTAGACAAAAGCACAGTATTTCAGGGTATAAGGGAAGTCTTCCAGCATGCTTCAGTGGGAAGAATAAACACCAGCCCTTCTTGAAACCCATCTGTATCCTGTATTCAACATCTTCAGCATATTCCTTATCAGAAAATAGCAGTCATGTGGAGGATAACTTTCCTCCATGAAGCAAATGAACTGTTGATTAAAGAGGTTAATATTGGTGAGTAGCCTGCAAGAACTGCCTGATCTATTAATCTGAAACAAATGACTTCTTGAGCATGTCACTGAAAAGATGTGTTCATGTGAAGACTTAGATTTCCATGAATTTATTTTCTGCATGGAATTGATTAGCCAAAGTGAATTAGTTTGAGGGTACTTGTTTGCATCTGTTCGCTTCAAATATTTATTTATTTTCTAATTAAGAAAAGGAAATCCTTTAATCAGTAATTTTATATCTTTTCTTTTTCATATACTTCACATCCATAAATCTGAGTTTCATGTCAGTGGCACAGATTAGGCTGGGGAAGGGTGGGTCCCAGGAGACTATTTTTCTTGTGAACTTTCTCAGCTTGCCCTTGGCCCAACTCTTGAGGCCTGATAGGACTCTGCAGTAAAGGACAGGAAATTAGGGTAATGTTAAATTGCAGAATGCTGTGTCATGTGGAGCCACCTGCACTAACACTCTTGTACTATGTAGAGGAGCATATTCTGTGGACACACGCTGGACGCATAGGTAGATATAAGCAGGTTTAGGAGATCAGGAATCAGCTAAGAAAAAACCTATCATGATATATCTGTACAAGGTGTTGGGAGGGGACACAGTGGGGACAGGTGACCCTGACTGACTGCAGGGATATCCCACACCATGTGATGTCATGCTCAGTATATGAGCTGGGGGAAGAAGAAAAGGGGATGTTCAACATTAGAGCATTTGTCTTCACAAGGAACTGTCACACGTGATAGAGCCCTGTTTTCCTGAAAATGGCTGAACACCTGCCTGCCCATGGGAAGTGGTGCACGAATTTCCTATTCCAGTTTGCTTGTGTGTGCACCTTTTGCTTTATCTGTTAAACTGTCTTTATCTCAACCCATGAGTTTTCTCACTTTTGCACCTCCAGTTCTCTCCCCCGTCTTGCTGGAGAAGGGGAGTGAGTGGTTGTGTGGGTTAACCCCAGCAGCTTAGTTGCAAGCTGGGGTTAAACCACAAGAGTTGGAAAAACCTGTTTGTACTTTAACTTCCAAGGAGCAGAGCGCTTTGGAAGTACCGCCCAGTAAACGTAAGGGACGGCTGCCCAGAGCAAGAGAGGTCTGTGTGATGAGCACTGGCTGATGTTGGTGTTCAGGGCGCTGTCCCTCTGAGCTCCATCCCTTGTACTTGACTTCACTGCTGTAAATTGCAAAAACTCTGTAGCACCAGGTCAGCTATGGTAAAGTTGTGCATCTCGCTGGAGCCACGTGCAATTGTGGATTTTTTTTTTTTCACTTTTTCTCTGAATGCTCCCATTTTGTTTGGAATGCCAAAGATAGTTGTTGGAGTGGATTTGTCCAACTTCCTGTCAAATCAGTGTTTATTCACAGAAATGTCTTTTGTTGGTGTGTCGCAGGAAGTTACATAGCATAGCTCACTGTGGAAATTTAACTAATCTGATTTAGCATGAAGTGTTTGCCAAATCTGCAAGCCATGGGACTTCTTGTTAGACAGCGGGTTTCAAGACCTTGTTTTACTTTTGTGGGTCTTCGACTTTTAACAGGATAAAGAGTTTGTCTTCTCCTGAATTCTGCCTATTGCCTACCATGATAAAAACGGAAGAGGCTTAATCTCTATTTATTCAGAAACATCCAAAGCTAAAATTCACTTAGGAAATGGACTTCAGGAATGATGTGGATGACAGTTTCTAGAACTTAACTCTAATATCGGTAAACATGTGCCACTGAAGTCAGCCTATTTCCTTTGCTCAAAACAGAAAATCAATAAAAGGGTCTTCCTATTTCCTCACTAGAGGAAAGAAGTTAAATTAGGGCATACTGCCAGCAACGTGAAGAAAGGGGATTCCCTGTTTTGATTTTACACTTATTTAATAGTTTTGTTGAGTGGCAGGTGTGAGACAAATAGGAGAAAGTAGCTGCATACCAAAATAAATAAAAAGTATTAGAGTAGCATATTTATGCATGTGCACTAAGCTTTGACCCTTTGTTCTGACAGTCAGAATTTAGCAAAACCACCAGTGTGTTTTTAAGTGGAAATATAAAATACATGGTTTGGTAACAAAATCTTTCAAGTTGGTATCGTTTATAATAGGTGGAAACTGGAGATACCTGCATGCAATTATAACTGATACTACACTTGCCATAACTTAATGAGAAATTATTCATCACTTTTCTATAAAGCCCTTAATTAGGTTCTTCTGGGTGGATGTGTATGAAAGCTGGAACCTGGCACATGAGAACCTTTTAATGCTTTCCTGAACTGCCTTTATTGAGAAAAGAGAGTGTTACAGCTTACTGGACTGCTTAAACTGAAAGAGTGTTTATCTTATGAATTATTTGTTTCACAGCAGCAGTTAAAGGATTACATGACTATCTGAGTCTCATTTGTGGCAGGAATGGAACAGAGACTTAAAGGAAAGTGGTTCCTATCTTGAAGAGCTGTTACAATAAATTCAGAGGACAGGGCCCAGATAGTGTGGAAAGAGGAAGGAATAGAATCCCAGCAATACGACATGTTTCAGTCTCCACAAGAGCTTCTCAGCAGCTGAGCCAGAGAAACACCACACCATGCTTGGCCCTTGATCTGGAACTCTGTGTGCCAGGAGGAAACCTTTCCCACAAAATGCCCTAATGGTGCTCCCTGCCCACTGATGAGAGGACTGGAGAATACCCTGGGATGGTACCCAAAAGCAGCTGCAGCTTAGTTGTCGAACCTAAATCTGTGCTTATAAATGTACAGGTACAGTTCATTATAAATCAGGGAGCTGGCAAAACTTTACATGGCTTTTAGAGCTTTAAGTGCTTCAATAATATCACACCAGTTAATCTAAATTCAACAAAATGGAGCAAGGTTTGGTCCTTTTTCAGACAGTGGGAATTTTGAGACTGATTATCATGGAACTCAGGTTTCATCTTTTCAGTTTTTGCAAAGTGGGAGAAGGATGTCCTGCTACCTTTGCCACACAAGAAAGTTATGTTTGTGCATGAAATGTTCAATTACCAGGCCAATAAAAAAAGCTGAGTGTTCATGTGTTTGGCTTAATCAAAACTACTTTCAAGAAATTCCGTCCATTATTGAAAACTAGAATTCTTTTCTACAGGTATGCAGTCCCTAGTCATCTAGCCTATCATCTTTTAATTTGTTTTCTTAAAAAGATGCAGCTAATAGTGAATATGAAAAATCCATCTGGTCACAGCCTTGGATTTTATTAGAGCATAAAAGTAGGCTTAGCAGTGATTACACCTTTTGCTTTTAACTTTGGTATGCAAGTGTGCCTTATGATTCTTAGATTGATTTTTTCATCTACTTATGATCCTATCTTCATATTTCTGACTTTGTAGCTACTTTGGTCATTTTTTCTGTCAAACTTCATTCTCCTGTTTATGCCAACCCTGGTCCCAGAAAAGCAGGATTTCTGATCATCTGTGAGTGAATCTCAACTCTAGGTACTCTCACAGAGCTCTGTGTCACTGGACATTTTCCAGGGATATATGGAAGAGCTGGGCCTTCAAATTTTGGGCTGATCTGTTTTGATTATATTTGCTTGTAATTAGGATCGTATGATATGATTGGCTTTAAGGGACACTGCCTCAAGTATCCTCTGGGAGAACTCTTATAGGCAATTTTACTTTTGACCATCTGTATTTCTCTCTCGACAAAAATTTTTAATAAAGTTACTTATCTCTTCTGTCTTGGTAACAGACAAAATAAAATTTATCTTTCTACTCTTCTGGTTGCCTTCTCTCTCATTCCTCTTAATGTCAAGAGGACTTTTAAGATGAAGGAAAAAGGAAAAAAAAACCCCGACGAACAACAAAAGAAAACCTGGATTTAGTAATGGAGAAACACTCAATGGTTCAACTAACAGAAGGAAGGTTCAGTGGAAGAGAAAAATGTGGACTGATATTAACACAATCACGGCTGTCAAAAGGGCACTTCTGGAAAAGGAAAAATCTTCTTATGTGCGAAGGTTGATAAAATAAAAATAAATTATCCTTGCACCAAAACATTTCTTTCAATCTTTTTATTTCCTTGCTTTTGCCTTTGATGTTGTCTGTATTTTAATAGTAATTTGCCTAGGGTTTTGGTTTATTTCCTGAGTTCAGTCCAAATCCTGTTGGTTACGCTCAAAGAATATCGCCCTTCTGCAGCCAGTTGTATCTGATCCAGAGCCTGGAATGGTTATTCATGCTTTTGTTACCTCAAGATTAGACTATTAAAACTCCTTGCTGGTTGGTTTCCCTGATAATGCCTTCTATGAACTCCTACTGCTACAAAATCTGTCTGCTGAAGTGATCCACTGACTGCAAAGTCACTGCAGGAACTATTGATTAACTGCTCCATTTATTAAATTTAGATTGTTCCATGAACCTGCAAAAAGCATGAATAGCCTCAGCATACCATGTCCCTAAAAATTTGAATTTGTCAGTAGAGAGTTTTGCCTGCTTCAGCAATACCTTCATCTAAGAATTGTCTCTTTGGTCTTCAGTGGGACACTATGGACTAAGGTCAGCAACAAGAAATATGGCAGAGCTGGCCTATAATGAGGTAAATCTGTCAGGTATCACAGAGTTAGCTTTCATGAATTATATAAAGCATTAATTTTAATAGTGTTTTATACTCACTCCAGCTGTTGCAAGCCCACAGGTGGGCTTTAACTACTTGCTACAATACAACAGAATGAATTCTTGCTTTCAGCATTCAGTGTAGGTTTCATTAGCACCTTTACTAACACAAAAAGGAACAAACCAGCACAGGTTTTAACATAGATGCTTTTCTAATTTACAAACCACATACAGAAGAATCTGTAGAAAAAAACCCCTTAAACTCACAGGGCTTCTAGCTCTGCATCCGTCCGTGTGTGTGTGTGTGTGCTTATGACAAACAGGGAGGCAGAGGAAGAAAGAAGTGCAAGGGAGGCAAGCACTGAGACATAGACTCAAAACTGCAGACTGAAAACTTGAGTGTCATCCACACTTAAGCCTGTTGGAAATACAAATCTACATTCTGACATGAATTGGTGTTGTAGATATGATTAGACAAAAAAAAAAAAATCCCAATGTCAGCTTTTATTTAACATCTTCTGTTATGGTTACAGGACATTCTGACACTCTCTCACTTCAGACTGCTGACCCTCCACCATATCACAGCATCCATTCTCGCCCTGACCCCAGTGCCGTGAAGCAGCAGGTACTGTTTACTGACCTACTGCACTGGTAGCTCCATCTTTCATGGGCTGAAATCTGCCCTCTCTACTCACTGTGTGAGCAGCTTCAAGTTGCCCCTTGATCTGTTATCCAAGCATGAAGCTGCACAAGTAACGTGTTTTTTTTAAGGCACAACAAACACAAGGAGCATAAAATTTTCAGATAGGTCTTTTGGACAGTGCATATGGAACTATCCTTTCCCAGTTTATCAGAATCAGAGAGAGCCTCTCTTAACATAGGAAGAAAAGCATTCCTTGCAGCAAAAATTAGCAATGCCACCCTATATGCTCATTAAGTGTTTTCAAATTGTGTACCAAGCTGTGTTGCATTGATTGTGCAGATGAAGATAAAATCAAACCCATTTTAAACTTTTACATCCTCAGAATTTACTTGTGTAGTATTGCCAGAGTACAAGTGCTTTCATGTGATGTGCTTCATGCACATGTATGAAAAATTAAAGAAGGCTGAATAATTTCATTGAAACCACACAGAGTCCACTACTCTCTCCATAGTGAATGCAGCAGAGGAAAAGTCTGAATGAGTAACAGAGATTTATAATGTGCCCTGGAGGTCAAAACTCTCCAGCTTTGACAGAACAATGAAGGGATCAAATTCCTGTGGAAGTTGGCCTCCCCTGAGCTCTTCTGGCCTCTGGTCTCCCTGGGCATACAATGCAAGGGATTATTCACAAAAATGCCTCAGTCATTCTCAAGGGTTTTTTTGTGGTTTACAGAGAAAAAAGCCCAGATCTCAACCATGTGGGAGTACACTTGCTAAATCAACACTTCCATTTTCACTCAGAACCAGGTGGGCAGCAAAAGTCTGAAAAGCAATCTCTATTCTCTCCATTATTGGG
>VXAY01001535.1:1237753-1385368 GCA_013399855.1 Oxyruncus cristatus | reverse complement strand
AAAAAAAAAAAAAAAAGGACGAGCAAAGAGGCAGCTGGACTTTCTCTAAGGGGTGCATTTAAATGTCAGAGATGACTGTCAGGAGAAGTGGTGAATTAGGATGTCATAAATATCTGTGCTGAGGAAGTACTCATGAAGATGAGATATGGGTCTGGTTGTAAAAGCATCTTCCAGCTGACAGTGCCAAGTGGGACTTGTGACAAGTGGAAGGTCTGGAGACCCAAAACTAGATCCAGACTGGGCAACTTCTTGGACAAAGTAGTTTGTTATCCCATTTAGTCTTGACATGTTATTTCTATCGTGACTGAAATATGTGTTGGCACATGTGATCCTGTCATACACATGTCCTCCTGCCAAGGCATAATATTACAATACAAAAAAATTACAAAAATAGATTTACCAGGAATTGCAAATCTAAGAAGTTCTTACTTGAGATCTAACCTTAACTAGGGAAAAGAGGTAACAGAGAGATTATCTCTTCTGTGCATCAGTAAAATAAGATACTAGTACCAGCAACTTTATAAGAATTTGGAACAAGCTTCTTTTTTTGCCTCCTTTAAGAGAGGCCTTAAATTACTGTGGAAAAAAGTAATGGCTGAGAGACCTTATCCATTCCATTTGAGACAATAAAATCTCATTTCTCATTCAGCAATGTCAAAAGGCTGCTTGAAAAAAAAAAGTGTTTCACACTTACCCTTCCACATCATCTGCAAGGGTTGTGTTCAAAGTTTTCCACACTAACAAAGCCAGCTAAAGTTCTTTAAATTGTTTTGTTAGTAATCCAGCATTGAAGGTGGAGAGATTAATTTATTAAGAAAAAAAGGCAATTGACACAGTCCAAACCTTATGCTGAACATAAACATAAGACATGTGACCTCAAATAGGCAAAAATTAGTGTGTGATAATCAAGGTCTTATCAGTAAACAAATTACAGAGACAAAAATCTTGTCCAAATACTGTTCCTGTGACTCGTCAAAAAGAAATCCCAAAAAACCAAAAAATTCGTAACTCTGCCATAATGTTTAGTAACATCTCATCCCAGAGAAGTATGTACGTCATTTAAACAGCAGCATCATGACCATTCATGAGGATTTGATATTTCATCCTTGGTCAACTACATCATACTTGTGTAAATTAACACAGAGGCGATTACATTCTGAAGCTATTGACAGTGTATGAGGCAGTTGAGCTGATTCATTTTGCCTTGTTCAGAAACCAGAGCAATATGACTTATTTCTTGTCCAAAAAACTCAGTGGAGAGAACTGTGTCATCAACACATTCTTGATTCCCAAGAAAAATAGCCATTCTCAAGCTAATGTCATCTGCAAATATATCTTTCCCCCTTAGCAATCAACCAAAAAAGATAGTGTTGAAAAAAATAGTAATGTGGTGCACTGTGGCTGCAGAAACAAGAGGAAACCATGCTGTGAGCCCTCCTTCAACTCAAATAAAACTTCCTGTCCCACTGAAGAGTTTTCTGGCAGTACCAGCCTCCCTGGGATATTGGCAGTTGCTGGGGGCAGCCAGCACTTGGTGAGTGGACTGCATGAAAGGACTGATGGGAGACAATGCAAAGTATTGTGCACAGCTTATTAATTCTTGCCAATCTCCTCAAATAAAAGTTAGCTCAAGGCAGAGGCCTGGCTGACAGCTGAACATGAGTCGAAAGTCTCACTAGGCATCTTGGACTTTGTCATGGACTGTGCTACAAATTCACTGAGAGAAACTTGCTCTTCTCTAGCAACATCTTTGGGATTTTTGTACATAGTACAGTTTCCTTCGTGCTTACTTAAAATCTGGAGTCTGGCGTAGATTAAGAGTCACTAAATTATCTGAAACTCAAGACATTTAGTTCTCCTATGCATTTACTGTGTATGTAGAGATTTTGGAAACATGAGTATTTCTAGATTTTAATTGGATCTGTATTTTTAGTTAATACGGGCACAAATCTGATGAGATGAAATGGAGTTTGAAAATTGCATTTAAAAAAGAACATTTATTTGAGGGCTGCTTAGGGTACCTTGGAAGTATCTCTTTGGCTGACATGTAGCCCACATGCACTGACACTAAGAATAAACAAAACAGAGAGAAGAGTCAGCTATTGCTTTACATCTCCTGAGGGAAAAACAATTAAAAAGTAAGGAGTCTATAAAAAACCCAGCACATAGATCAAGGAGGGGATTTAAAATCATTTAGGTATTGACTAAGCGAACTGCAATATTGAATTTATGGAAAAGGAATGTTTCTAAGATGAGCATAGGCCCTCTCTGAAGCACCACCTTAAGCTGCCAACAGAGTCAGGACACATATACTAGAAATGAAGTCAGTGAAATCATGCTGAAAATGAGTGAATGTAATGAGTGAGAGCTAAGTTCACTTAACGAATAAGTGAAAATGAGTAATTGTAAATGAGACAAACTGAGGTAGGTTATTGGATTAGTGATCTTGAGTTAAGGCTGTTATGTAACGCTGCCCTTAATTCCTTCTGACGATATGCATTGGGTAAGTCAGGGAGTATGCTGGAAAATGCTTTCAGCTGTGCAGAAAATAGAATATACTCTTATTGAACCATACCCCATGGTAACATACAGAAATGCTCTGCTGCTGTGTATATCTTTAAAGGAGATTTAAACACAGATTTTACTTCTCTAACCGTCCCCTACTATTGTCCTTTACTATTTTCAACAAAGAAATAAAATACTTCATACAGGCATTTTTTTATTTTTCAAAATGATTTGGGGACTGCAGACATTTCAAAAGAGGTAGAGAAAACAGCGGGATCCTGTCTTGATCCAGAATATTAGCATTTGGCAAAGATGAGTCTGCTTTTCTTGGCAGCCAATGCATCATTAGTTTTGAGTAAACTGGAAGTAATTTAAGAGAACACTATGAAAACCTCTTTTATTAAACTTCATGGTAATGTAAAAGGGAAGTCCAACTGACTTTATAAAACTTCCTGGAAAGACTGTTTTCTAATACCTAGGCACTTAAGTGCACAGGGAAGATATGTCCAGGCACATGTGCAAGACAACACTTAAAGGATACAGAAGCTGTAAAAAATGCCAAAAGAGGTTGGAAATGACCTTTCAGATAACTGAACCAGCCATAAACCAAGCACTTCCAAGTCCACCATGAAACCATTTTCATGAGTGCCTACCTACACATCTTTAAATATCTTCAAGGATGATGACTCAACCACTTCCCTGGGCAGCCTGTTCCAGTGCTCGACAATCCTTTCAGTGAAGAAATATTTCCTAATATCCAATCTAAACAATCCCTTACACAACTTGAGGCCATTTCCTCTCATCCTATTCCTTGTTATTTGGGAGAAGAGACTGACCCTCACCTCACTACAACCTCCTTTAAGGCAGCTGTAGAGAGTAGTAAGTTCCTCTGTCATTCTCCTGTTCTCCAGGCTAAACAATCCCAGCTCTTCAGCAGCTCCTCATCAGATTTGTGCTCCAGACCCTTCACTGTTGCCCTTCTCTGGACTCGCTCCAGTGCCTCAATATCTTTCTTGGAGTGAGAAGCCCAAAACTGAACACAGGATTTGAGGTGTGGCCTCACCAACGCCAAGTACAGGGAACAATCACTGCCCTGGTCCTGCTGGCCACACTATTTCTGATACAGGCCAGGATGCCATTGGCTTTCTTGGTCACCTGGGCACACTGCTGGCTCATGTTCAGGTGTCTGTCAACCAGCACCTCCAGGTCCTTTTCCAGCCACTCTTCCCCAAGCCTGGAATGTTACACGGTTGCTGTGACCCAAGTGCACTGGATTCCCTCGTCTGGATTGTTGATAATGGTATTAAACAGGACTGGCCCCAACACTGGGTCCTGGGGAACACCAGTAGTGCCAACTCCATTTACCTCCATTCGCCACCACTCTCTGGGCCTGGCCATCAAACCAGCTTTATACGTGGCAAATAGTACACCCATGCAAGCCATGAGCAGCCAGTTTCTCCAGGAGAATGCTGTGTGAAATGATGTCAAAGGCTCTGCTGAAGTGTAGGTAAAAAACACCTTTGGTACCAGAATATACTGAGGTCATTTCTGTGGTAATAAGCAGAGTCACATTGCGGGGTTCATCTCTCTTGATCACCAGCTACATACATAAAACTGGAACACTACCCAACTCCTGACCTGTCCAATCTTGATTTCTGCAGAAGAAATTGGTTCAAAGAAGCAGACCAGGCATGCAGAGGGCAGAAAGAGGACCAGCATGCTCCTGAGTCTGCCCTCTTTTTTGCCAGCCCAGAGCTGCAATCTGTGCTGTGCCCTGGGGATCTAGAAGCACCCAGGGTTTCCCAAGTCAAGTCACAAACTAAACCTCATCTGCTAGACAGAAAAAGATACCCATAAAGCTCTCTCTGGGAATTCTTGCTTTTATGTGCTTTGTATATACACAGGAGAGATGCACTTTGGGCTGAGACAAAAAGGCTGCTGGCCTTCCTGCAGGGCTCCAACTCCAGTTAGTAACAGGGGGATGAGTCTTAAAAAGTCCACATGAATGTGAAACAGGTTAGGGGACATTTTTCTGAGCCAATAAGAAAATTCCCAACATGCAATATCCTTGTGTACAGCTGAAGGCCTGTGTTACATGGGGCAGGGGGAGGGGGTGCTTCTTATTAAGGAGATGAAAACTGGGTTTGTCAGCTTGCAACAGTAGTATGTGAGGGCAGCAACAAACTTCGGGCTGCAGATGGCAATTTGTGTCCAACATCATTGGCTGTAACAGCAATGTTCTAGTACAGAAGTCTTACTACATGTGTGTCTTGTCTCCCTAGCAGTGAAATAATACTTTTGGTGAAGTTTAGTTTAGAATATAAAATACATGGTGCTATGTCTGTCTCGTTTTGTGGCTCTTACCTGGCCTACAAAGGGGAGTATGCAGATATATCAAACACTTTCTCTGACAAGTCATTAGTTTTTCTTGTTTGAGGCATGACAGCTAACTCTGACTCAGAGCATTGCACTAAATGTCATGGCTTTAATGCCTAGGACCTCAGGAAAGGAAATTTTTTTGATAGATTGCTGCAGGTTTTCTTCCATAAATCCACTTATCTACAGTCAGCTTCAATGGTGAAGGTTTTTGACTCATGCTGCATCTTGGGCAGTACAGAAAAACAGAGTCCCAGGGAAAATCAGTCATCATTGGGAAGTATATGATGCAAAGAAAGAGTGAGTTCCTGGATTTTGTTATTGTTGGTTTGGTGCTTTTTGCAGGGGGAACATAGTCATAATAGAGAGCACGAAAGTAGTTTCAAGTAGTCGATATTCAAAGCAAGACCACCTGTGATGAATCTATCGACTCTACTGTGTTGGAAGAATTTGCCTATGTGCTGTTTAATTTTTAAGTTAAATTTGAATCAGGCTGTAGGGGATATAATTAAGCTTCGATCAACATGTAGCAGCATTGGCGTTGGCACAAAACAAACATTTTGCTTTAGTAAAGGAGCATCTTGCTTTGCTTCATCTTCTGCAATAACTTACTGCTCAGTCCTGTTGCCTTTGAAGCCAATGGGAAAAACACATGCCGGCCTCTGCGGAAATAAAACTGCATCTTCTATTTCTAGCATACTGACCACATTAAGGTGTTCCTGACACTACTTCTGAAAGTTTTATTGGTTTGTATGAAAAATAAACTGCTTTTTTCCCCATCCAGAAATCTACTTTAACATAGTCACTTAAATACCCAAACTGTGTGCAAATAAGTAGGCCTGAAAAAGTCCAAAGAATTACTTCTGTATATGCTTCTTGATTTTAACCTGGCTGTTTAATTTTGCCAATATTTTTTTTTTAATTTATTGATGTCAAAATATTAGGTTTTGCCAAGTTGCATATTATTATCATTAGTATTATTATTATGAAAGAAGAAGAAGAATTGAGTGCCAAATTAAAAAAAAAAACAAAGACACAACACGCAGAAACGCCCAACCAAAACCCCTACCACCACAATCCCTTTAAAGAGACTTCTTTGATTTTGCACCATTTCATTTCTCAGTTCAAAAAATGAGGACAGCTTCACGGTTACAGTTCTGGGCCAAGACTTAAATTCTGTCTTTAACTTTGTTACACTGTTCTTATGCAGGCTTGATCGTTCCATATAGTGGCTCAATTTTTTCTGCATTAGGAAGTGAAAACAAAAGTCCTTTTTTTTCACGCTACCAAACTCTTTCAGACAAAGGCTGTTACTTGCCAGTCATCTGCACACTGCATAGCACAGTGAGGCCCCTATTTTTGTTGGAATTTAGTAAACAATTTAACAGTAATATTTGAATCTGAAACAAAACTATTCCTGATGCTTTTATTGTTCTGTGTCTTGCATAATTGTCTCCTTCCTAGAAAGCATTAAACAGCTCATCCAGATTTCCAGGAGAATCTTCAAGCATAATAGCTGCTAACATTTGCTTAAATATGGTAATAATTTACTCCTTATACAACAGCTATGAACCATATTTTCCAGGGTACATAAAAGGAATATTCATTGTTTATCTCATATTGACAACTGGAGGAAACAGAAGATGCAACAGGGCTTGATGATGAAACACTGAAGGACACTGCAGGACTAAAGTAATATAGTGCTTTTTTTGTGGATTCATTGCCATCATCAAAGACTTTCATATGCCATTATGGTTTAATGATTCACAATATAATTTGCAGAAACACCTGGGTAGCCCTGAGTAGCTTTATTCTCACTATAGATTTTTCTTCCTTTAAATGCCCAAAACTACCTGACAAGTTTGGTCCCTGATGAGTTCACACGCTGGGTGGTCTAAAGCGCCTTTTCCAGATCCAGCTCACCAGTTCTATCTAGAAAAGCGGTAAAGATACATATAGGTGAAATACCTGTTGTTAGGTCCAGGTAGGTAAACTTCAAATACATTTCCATGTATTCAGTCCACTGTCAGTGGAGTTACAGGACCAGCAAAAGAATTAGAGCATGCAAGCTGCCTTTCAGAGTAGCAGATACAGAGAACCAACTTAATCCATTTTATACTCCACTGTGGTTATTAGGATAACAGTGTACCACCGCTCTGCACATCTAATATATAACTACTATAACCACTATATAACCACTATAACCGCTAGCCTAAAGCAAGCATTTAATTGTGCACTCAGCCAACTCACCTTGCCTTGCCTTTTATTCTTCTCTTTTTCCTTCTCTCTAGAAAGCAAATGTGGGTCTGAACTCCCAGCTAAGTGATCCAGTGTTCCTCCACACATAGGAATACATGATCCAACCAGTGCCACGGATCAGCAATCACACACATCATTCTGATTCAGTTTAATAAAAAGAGGGACAAGGGTTACTATGAAGTAGTTACTGTGGGAGTTTTTCCACTAATATCAAGCTGTGGATCAAAATCCATGTGCTTTAGTTACCGTGGAACACAAAATCTAGAATTCGAGCTATCCTGTATCTGATGCTGTTAGTTATGCTATTTTCTATTGATGATATGGTCTTCAAAAGAAGGCTTGGAAGTGCTTTTTAATGCCTTTAAAACATAGCATGTAATTTGAAAATGAATTATTGTGAACTCACATTGTAATGGTAGAGGGTTTTTGGGCTAACATTTGAGTTTAAGCTCTCCAATCTCCCACTTACAACATTGATCAGTATATGTTCAATATTTTCTTTCTCTTAAGGTTTTAACCGAAGAAGCCTAGAACTAAGAACCTAAATGATTCCCTGTTTGGCTTATTGGAGTTTCAAGATGCTGCCAAGTGCTCCAGAAGTCATTCTATGGCTCATTATCATGTCAATGAATAGCTTATTAATTAATGACCTTGGAGTCACTGAGGCCTAATTACATTCAAAATGTTTGTGTCTTTTTTCCTTTCGAACATGAGGACATTAACAAATCGATTTTCTTTACAGGATTTATTTTTTTAATTAGTGTTAAATAAACTCAATTTTTCTGGACAGAACATTCCAAGATGTAGAATCCCTTAGCCAAAAATTTGTTGAATATATTGTTGAATATAGTTGAATATACTTACTGGTGGGCTGTGTTTTCTGTTGTGCTTGCTACAACTGATACTATTTGTATGTACAAACAGCTCTTTTTGTGACATGGTTCAGCTCAGAAGATTTTAATTTGATACTTCAGAGCACCAAGCTGGTTTGTTTAAATAAAGGACAACATGAAGTGTGTCTGGCATACCAATCCTTTTCAAAGCTACTCTGCAGATAAAATGCCTTTGAATATTTAAGATACAGTTTAAAAAAAAATTATTGTCTGAAAGTTGTGCATAAAATCCGACTTTAAAAATTACTACAATCCCCATTGAATGCTCTGCTTCTTATTTAGGAAGCCCGAATAGGTTTTCAGGGTTAGGTACTCGGTTTACAGAACCATCCCCATCCCATTTGTTTTGCAGTATGTACCCACCACTTTATTCAGTGATATACCTATTTACACATAACTTTTGCTAAAATATTGGTATTTGTCAGTATTTTCACAGAAGGAAAGAACTGCAGTTTTAATTATCCTCCTGTAAATTATTTACATGGACCCTTTTCTTGACTTCTCTGAAGTACAAATACTTTGAAGACACAGAGTAAACAAGCCATTTCATACCTCTGTGTCCCTTGGAGGGGTGGGTTAGAGCATTTCGCATGCACAGACACTTGATCTGGTAAATCTGAGGGTGAGAGAAGACTTTTGCTTTGTCAAGCCAAACCTTGAAAATCTTGACAACTGATCTGGGTACACCTGGGAAAAAAAAAAAACAAACACCTTTCTTAAAAGATTTTTTGAAGTTCTTGCTTGTTTCCACTTTGACAAGGAAAAAAATAATTATAATTCTAACAAGTTTGCCTACTTTCAAAAAAAGAGGTCACACTATCAACCTTGAAAATTGAGGCTACAGACTATCAAAGAAAAAATTCTTCTTCACTTCGAACTACTTGAGAGATTACTAGTACCCTGTGGCACCAAAAAGCTGTTGATAGAAACCCCAAACGCCTCATATACCTTCTTTGAAAAGGAGGAAAATATTTCCTTGTTACAAAAGATTTTGTTACAAGAAGAAGACATTCAACTTCTCCACAATACTGACTATGGAAGAAGCACTCTGTGGAGACGAGCAATTTGGGGTGCATTTGGACATCAGCAATGTGTTCACAAAATGTGTGATCTTGGCAATGGCTACACAAAAGCTACTGTTCAAAACAATTTAGTTTAGGATTTACAGAACGGTTCAGAAACCTTGGTGATGATAACAAACTAATTTCACATGTTCCAATTTCCAAGGAGCAAGCAATTCTGAAAAAAACCTTTTGATTTCTCTCACTGAAGTCAGGTTGCCCACGCTATGGCAGGCTATATGTATATACATAGATATTACACATGCCTATGGTTGTGTTGCTCATTGGGCTTCTCCTGATACAACGCTGTTCAAGTATGCAAACGGCTCAGAAAAAAAAACCCAAACAAACTAGGTAATGGCAACAATATATATGCATGCATCTGTCCCTCTGGTGAGGCCCATTTCAGAAATAAAACATCACTTTGTGCCTTCCATGTGCAGGAAGCCTGTGAGGCAGCATGGCAGAGAGTCACCAGTCTAGTTCCAAAGTTCCCAGAACCTCATAATGACTCCTTTGTCTTAAAATGTTGGTCCTGCTGATCCTCCTGAGACCTGTGAAGACGAATGTAGGCTGTTGCTCCCATATTAAGTGGCTTATATTGTTTTGCTTCACCTTTATTTCCATTGTTCTTAGTTCTTCATATCGCAACAGCATTTGGCTATTCACAAGATCAAGGATCTCCCTGTTGAGCAAGATAATTTTGTTTACATTTGCCTTATCACTCCTTTTATCCCTCCTGTGTGGAGTTTCCTAAAGATTTTCGTTGGACACGTGAACGATTTAATTGCATTATGCACATAAACCAGTTACTCTTCAAGGAGACCTCTGGTATCCCAAAAATGTTGCAGAGGTTTTGATCAGCTAATAGCAGAATTCCCCATGTATCACCCCTCCCAGCAATGCCAGATATTTCTAACATGTTTTGTCTTGCATAACTCTGTCACGAAAGTTTAGTAATTCTTTTTATTTAGAGAAGTGAAGAAAGATTTTGAGCAAGTCAAGAAAATTTTAAATGCAATATCTATCTTACTGGCAGAATTGATATTTTGCACTATAAAATAGCCAGTATGTTCAATAAGACTCATACATTATGACTTTTAAGGAAATAGAGAATTAGAACAATGATTTACTAATGCTACTGTGTATTGTAGCAGCCACTAAAAGTTATTTGACAGTTTTGAATTACTGGAGGGCATAGTTATCTTTGAGAAATACTCTTAAATTTAATTCTTTTCAAAATTACTATTATTTAGCACCACATTTCTCAGTAGGTAAAGATGGGCCTTCATGAAGACTGGACATACTATCCCAGATCATAGACTACCAACATCTATTAGATTTCACAATAATCTCTGAGCACATAAAATGTAAAAGCTGTGGAGTCCTAATTCCCACAAATAAGAATTTATCCACCCCTCTGCCAATGTGACCTTAAGCATTTTTTGTCCCTCCCATGTGGATCGACGAACATCATGGACATTCCCTCTCATCCTTCATCTTGCTGGGCTAAATGCACACATGCCTTTAATCTCTTCTTACAGAATGGCCTTTCCAAAGAAGAGACATGTTTTCTGTGAAAGCTTTCTGTGACATTTTCATTCGAAAGTGTTTTCCTGTGGTAGAGACTGTACCGTTTGACACAAGATTCTCCCATTTTTTTAGCATTTATTTATAAAAATGGGAAAGATGAGTATCTGTTTGCTATAGTGCATTGTTTTACTGACTCTCTGATAAGTTTTCCCATTAGTTTATATGAGGGTAAGAATCTCTTCAATCATATTCCACACGGTGTGTTTTGTGTGTAACCTGCTCTGTGCCTTACACCTTCCTGTACACAGCTGGTGAGAAAAGCCACAGCTTTTATTAAAAGCCACAAGAACATGTCCAAACAATGCAAATGAACTAGAAGATCTTCCATGTGTAAGTCCTTTAATAAAGTCCCCAAGGTAAAGGAAACTGACTTAAGAAATTTATCTCTATATTACAGCTTTTCCTTCCAATCTAGTGGATACTTGACCTTCTAAATTGGACCTGATAAATCTAAATCTAGGTCCCCCTTTTTTTTTAGGGGAAAGAAAAGCAAACCAACACAATGGCTTTTGTCCTCCACCTTACACACAGAGAGGATAGCAAATTTCTACCTCTATGACTAGCAGAAATCCTTGATGCTTTGAATACTAGCAGCCCAAGGACAAGGAGACCACTAATGGTGGGGTTTTTTCCATATTTGAGTATGCCAACAGCTGTTTTCAGCTACAGGATATTTCTACTATCAAAGAGAGGAGTAAATCAAATTGGACACTCATATTTATAACACACTTTTTCCTGTGCATACTTCCTTTGAAGTATTTTCCACACTTGTGATAGATTTGTCAGTAAATTTTGATATGAGCAGAGCTGACAGAGTATTGAGAGTTTCAGCGTTTAAAACCTGACCGAATGCCCACAGAAGTCTGCAGGAGTCTTTCTGTTGCCTTCTGTGGGGTCTAAATCTGTTCCTTAATAAACTTCCCTGGTGAAACCTGGGATTTGCATACTCTCTGGTTGTGAGTACATTTGGCTCTTTTTCCTTTCATTTCTCTCTCACATTTTGTCAGCTAGACTTCCTCTCAGCCACCTCCACAGTTTTGCTTCTTTTATGATGTGAAAGAGCTCCTGTGTTTGAAACCCAGATCTCTCAGGTTCATATCAAAGGTCAATCAACTCCAGTTTCGAAGCAGAAGCACACACCCGATGGTACCTTCAAGAAGAAATGCTGCAGAGGTGAGGACATGCAGAACTAGCAAAGTAAACAGATTAATTCTAAATTACTGAAGTTATGCATGTGATCCAACTGGTTTAATAGTCAAACCAAAGAATCATGTCAGAAACTTCTTAAATACAGCACAGGAGGACTCCTTGGTCGGGACTCCATTATAAGCAGTTTTCCATAGTAGGATGAGTCTGAAGGCCAAGAACCTGAAGAAACTTCCCTTCTTGGATGTGTCCCTTGGTTGTCTCTGCTCCTGTCTCAGCTCTGCTGTGCCTACCCAGGTTGTCTTGACTGGGGAGGCAGCAACCCTTGCTGTGGGCCTGCTGAGCCCTGGGAGGGCTCCTGAGCAGCCATCCCTGAAAAGAATTGACCTGAGAATGATTTGGTAGAAACTATCTAACTTCACACCTGAGGGGAAAATGAAAGAAAAATTACTTTTTTTTTGTTTTTTTAATTGCAATGGGTCTGATGTACTTGTGTGTGTATGTATATAGGCGTGTATTTTTGTAGACAAATATCCTTTTGCTTTCCTTCCTTCCTTCCTTCCTTCTTTCTTCCTTCCTTTCTCATTAAAGGTTCTGGATATTTGGGTTTCTTTCCATTGTTCTGAAAATCAAAACCAGCAAAAAGTGACAAAAGCTGTTTCTCTTTCCTTGTGACAAGAGCACAGATTAAAATCTGTGAAGAAAAAAAAAAAAAAGAAGAAACTGGAAAATAAAAAGGTGACTTAATGATTTCAGTTCTAAAAATGCGAAGTCAGAAGAGCTACCTAAACAGGGTAGGAAGGACCTTTTCTAGAAAAGACCTTCAATAGTCTTAGGAAATTCACAGTGTTGATTTTAGGGCAGAAAGTGTTATGTCCTGTCTCAATTGCCATCTGAAATTTCCATAGCATTTATTGCTCTGATTAGCATAGAGGTGGTAGAAATGAATGAAGGTTCCTATATTTCTAATTATACATGCAGTATATTGCTTCTAGATTTTCCAGGTCCCAAGTCACTGAAGCCTGTGGAAAACCTATTTTCATTGTTTTATAGAAGTTAATTCTAAAAATGACTTCTCTCCTTCATGGACTTTGTACATTTAAACTCATGGCAAGTAAGCCAGACAACAGATGAGGCATAAGAATCATCAGTAAAATATTCTAAAATTGCACAACATTTCCAGTTTTACTGTGAACACAGACATGTCCTGAATATATAATATCATAGTAGTAGGAAGTTTGCAGGCATTCATATGGTAAGGTCTATTTGCAGTTTTCTACTTTTGGTAACATGCTGTCCTAAAATTCATATAAAACTTTAATATCAACTTTGTATATCACTTTATCACTCATGTATTAGTTATGATGATAAATGAGTGAAACACTGATACCCCTGGTAGTGGGAAAAAACATTCAGGACAAAAGTATGAAGCAATTAAGCTTGGGGTTTTTTTGAACTTAGATAGTGGAAACAATAGGAACTAGCAGCAAGTCATAAATTTATTCCATGCCTGAGCAAAACTCCAATCTTTAAGTGAGGGGACACTGTGCTGCATATTGTGCTACCAGGGAGACATGTGGCTGGCATAAAAATGTAGTGAGTCGTCATCCTTGGAGGTATTGAAAAGCTTCCTGGGCAACCAGGTGACCCTTCTTGACTAGGTGTGGTTGGACCAGGCGATCTCCAGAGGTCTCTTCACAGTTGTTCTGTGATTCTGTGAATGTCTACAAGAAAAACAAAAAAGCAATAGGCACTTGCTCTCAGAGCAGGTACCAGAGCAGACCACTTCTGTCTTTTCACTAGGAGTACTACCAGAGCCCACAATAGTAGCTCTGAAGGGCTGGGAATGTTCCACTTCAGCCACAATACAAAAAAGCACAGGATCAAGAGAGAGGACTTGCTTCCACCTCCACCTGTTACTTTCTACACAACCTTGTAAGTTTTACCTTTTTGTCCTCCACTTTCCTCATCTCTGATAAGTGCTGTCCAGCTTCAGAAATGTTTTAAAATCCGTAGCTGAAAAATACTACTACTACTGTGCTTGTTATTAGTCCTTCTGCAGAATGTCTGACAGCTGTCCTGGGCAAACCAGTAAACTCTGCAATAAAGGAGAGAGTTAGACATAGCATGAGAAAATTGTTCTCCATGGCAGAAGAGCCTTTATGGCTTGGTGAAGGGAACTTGTGCTGCACAAACCTGTCGAACATCTTTGGAGGAATCAGTGGCTGTGAGAGAGGTATAATCTTGCCAAGATACATCTTGGTATTTTTGAAGAGTTTTTGGTGAGGTTCCTCAGCAAAGTTCCTAAGAAGCTAATGTGACATTTATTAATAACTGATTAGAACTTAGAGAAAGAAGGGTAGGAGTAATGGTCAGCCTTACAGTGGCCAAGGTCACAGGTGGGATGCCACAGTGATAGGCAGTAAGATTAGTGCTTTTCATATCACCCTGAGAGATCTGAAAACATGGTCACCTAGTGAAGTGACAAATGTTTGCTGGTGTTATAAAATTAGGATTGATAATAAAAACTAAATCTGATTGGGAAGAATTAAAAGACTTCATTGGTGAACAAAAAAATGTTTAGTAAAATTCTTAGTTGATAAATGTGACATACTGAGAAAAATAACTTCACTTGAATAATTATGAACTCTAAATGAGCAATTACAAGTCCAAAGGTAGAGGAGGAAATCACTGTGGTCAGCGTGATGAAAACATCATCTTGATTGACATGAGGGGTCAGAACAGAACAGAATATTAGGGAAAAAGCAATTGAAGGGAAAAGCTAGAAATTATGTCCCTGTGTGCCTTCAGTAGCACCCACATCTTCAAAGATGTGTGATTTACATCCTCCTAGCTGTAACCAGGTAGAGTAGAAGTGGTGTTCACATTTCACAAGGAGTGGATAGTGCTCTTTTTTGGGGTAGGATGTCATTCTGAGGATTTACTACAGTGAAAGGGTTCCCTAGAGCAGTCAGAGGTGATGACAGGCAAAAACCCCTCAACTAACCAAACAAAAAAACTCTACAATACAAAGGACTCTTTAGTTTGAGAGGATTTATATAGAGGAGGTGGAGGTAAAAACTATGCATATTTCTATGAATGAAATAGAGATGGTGAAAAGCAAATGATTATGAAGTATTTCTCACAGAACAAGAACTGAAATCACCAGGTCGCAGCTTTAAAACAAATCAAAATACTTCTGTTATGCATACACTCCCCATAGTGCCTAATCAAACTTCAGAAACTCATTCTGTCTCTAACAGTGGCACAGTGAAGGCCTGTCACTAGTGGTGTCCAACAAGGTCAATACTAGGCCTAATATTCTTTAATACATTCATCAATGACTTGGATGAAAGGGCAGATGCCTCCTCAGCAAGTTACTGGCGGCACAAAGCTGGGAGGAGTGGCTGATTCCCCAGAGGACTGTGCAGCCCTTCAGAAGAACCTCGACAGGTTGGAGAGATGGGAAGAGAAAGAACGTCTGAAATTCAACAAAGGTGAATACAGGGTCCTGCACCTGGGGAAGAATAACCCCAGGCACCAGCACAGACTGGGGGCTGATCTGCTGGGAAGCAGCATTCTCTATGGAGAAGGACCTGGAATCCTGGGGGACAACAAGCTCTGCAGGAGCCAGCAGTGTGCCCTTGTGGCCATGAAAGCTAGTAGTATCCTCAGGTGTATTAGGAAGAGCATTGTCAGCAGGTCAAGGGAGGTGATTCTACCCCTCTACTCAGCCCTGTGAGGCCACACCTGGAGTGCTGTGTCACATTCGGGGCTCCTCAGTACAAGAGAGACATGAAGCTCCTGGAGCTGGTCCAGCAGAGGTTGTGGAGTCTCTTTCACTTGAGATATTTAAGAACCATCTGGATGCAATCCTGTGTAATGTGCTCTAGGATGACCCTGCTAGAGCAGAGAGGCTGGACCAGATGATCCACTGTGGTCCCTTCCAACCTTAGCCATTTTGTGGCTCCCACAGGATCATGGAGGAACCAGAATGGAGAATATCCATTGCTAAATATTAAGAGCACTGGCTTGAATACATCCTTTAGTACTGAAATCCTGAAGACACTAATTGCAAGAATCTGAAGCACTATTTCTCATTCACATTTCCCCCTCATATCACGTAACGGTCTCAGTCAGCAGGGAAAACCTTTGGCCAAAGCTTTGACATCTTGTATTTTGTACAAACCCTTGACAGCCCTTAGGCGTTCTTTTCCAGATTAACAACCAGACCCTGCACCCAGGTTAGCTACAAGCCTGTTTCCAAGACCTTGTACATGTGAGCTTTTTATACAGAAAAAAATGTTTTTCAGTACATCCTGAACAAACATGAACTCCATGCTCCCAGCTATCCAGAAAGACCTCAGACAGCTACTGAATCCATCTGAAAGACAGCAAAGCTGTGGAATCACAGAACAAAGGAACTCCACTGCAGTGTTGTTTTAACATAAGAAAATAACCTGCCTTAGGGAGCACTGTTGAGTGAGTCCAAAAGTGGACTCACAAAACTGGACACTGCTTGGGACTCATTCATCCAGGCAGATTTCTTTTTCACTGCTTGCTTTCAGGAAAGCAACCAGATATTGTCTGTTAGGAGAAAAGTTGTTTAACAGCTTTAAAGATAAGTAGGGTATTGTTACTATTTCAAAAGTAATACTGCTACAGCAAGTATCACGAGAAAGGAAAATACCTTCAGCAAGAGCAGCTACAGTAAACCCAGAAACTAAACAGATAAATTGTTCTTTTTAATGTGTTTAGGTGTACAAATTGCCTACACATTAGCCAAATAATTGAGAAATAAGCTATGCACTAGTTGGTAACTCATGGATGAATTTCATCATGGATCTAAACTCTCAAAGAAAAAATTTTCACCTTTATCTCATCTACTGAGTGCTCTCATGAGTGAAGGTGAGGAAAAAAATATACAGTTAACAGGATATTTAGATAACTTCATTATTCCATTTCCTCACCTTCTCCCAGGTTCTGACTTTCAGTAATTTCTGCTGAGTTAAGTGATGTAGAAGGCCTGCAAACTACTCAGCTTCATGGCTGTTAATGGGTTATGGCCTCTACTATATTAGAGTTTTTTATAATGCTGTACAACTGATCGTCCTGACCAGGTCAGACTGCTTGAGTGTGATCAGAGACACGTAGAAAGAGCAAAGTTGAGCTGTTGGTGCATGAACTGTCTTTAAGAGAGGGAACTGAGTTTGTGGTGCTAGACTAAAGCTCTGTATTTTATGGAGTGTTTAAAAGCTTTCCTTTTTTAGTAAAGCTTTTTACAGAATACCACAACTTGGAGTGGGGAGGAGAGAGGGGAGCAGCAGCTCTTGTATAAGTATAGGCTCGTATGAGATTCAAATTTGATTGTTGTTGTATCACATTCACATAAGATAGTCACAAATGGCATAAGCATGCAAGACCCTATCTGTGTGAAGAGCAACGTAGAGTCATTACTGATTCCTTTTGGGTGAAAGTTACAGACAAAAGATTCATTGTCATATAAAAAAATCACTAAATGGTATCAACGAGTTTTCCAATACAGTGTCCATACAGTATTTCTTTGCTTTTTGACTTTAGCAGTAACTGACAAATTCTTAGTTTCTTAGTCATTTTATTGCCTCTGTTCATAAAAAGACAAGCAAGAGAAAACCAATTAAGATATTTATTTCTTTGCTTCCTTTCACCTAAAATGTCTGTTCACTTTCAATTTAATTCCTGGGGAATGCTGACTCTTTGGTGAAGAAAGACCGTAGTGTTGGTCCCAGTGCTATATGGCCTTCAGAAATTAAAAACCATCTTTGCAAATTTACCTTGAATTAAATTAATAGATGTGAAATATTTTTACGACACTTTTGTGGTCTGCTTAGAAATTCATTACAGAAGTTGGTTGCAAGGAAAACGATGTCCTGAAAACTACATACAAACAGTGTTTCCAACTTCGTGATTTGCCCCTCCTCTCCTGTTCTTCTAAGGGTTGGTGGAAAAAGCTCATTGAAATTTCTAAAATGGATAGTCAGTAAATCATACAATACTGATACTTCGGAAAGGAATGTTTTCATACTTTTATTTTGCCAAATGGTCCATCTTCAACCTTCCTCGACAGCCGTTTTGCTCAGACAGGCCCAGAAGAACAGAAATGAAGATGAGGAACAGTACACCTCCTCCAGTTCCTTTCCTCTCCCCACTAGGCTTGTCCAGGATCATCACAGCCCCATCCAACCATCTCTGCCAGCTGCTCAGCCATCATTTCCATATCTGTGGAAGTACCAGCTTTCCAGTGCAACAACTGTAGTACGAAGGCAGCCACCTTGTTGTGTAGACACAACGTTCACTGCCCAGGTTCCTCTGAGCAATTAATACTTTTTTGTCAGAGGCCAGACAGCCCTCTGTATCTTACCCATTCATATAGGTACATGAGGGTACCCAGTTGCAATGTTAATGAGCAGTTTGTAGAAGGGAAAATGGAGACCACTGCAGTCCTGTTTGGCTGCTTGCCAGTTAAGAGTCTGTTTTATTATCCATACCCCTTCTACTTACTTGATTTTTCCCTAAAGTGGGTTTGGATAAAGACACACTGGAAATGAAAAGATTTCATAGACTCATCGCATAGTTTGAGTTGGAAGGAACCTCAAAGAATATCTAGTTCCAACCCCGTGCCATGGGCAGGGACAGTGTCCATTAGACCAGATTGCTCAAAGCCCCATCCAGCCTGGCCTTAAACACTTCCAGAAATCCATATCTTCTATGGCCAACCTGTTCCAGTGCCTGATCACCCTCGCAGTAAAGCATTTTTTCCTTATATCCAACCTAAGCCTGGCCTCTTCCAGTTTGCTCTTTGTGCTGTGGCAGGGACAGCTGCCTGGTGAATTTTATTTTTACTGCAAAGAAAATATGATCTGTAACCTGAGAAAATAAGCCTTGTGGGAAATATTGATAGAGCCTGGTCTGACTTTGAAGACTGGTCACAGGGAAAGAAAGAAGGAAAAAAAGAGAGAAAAAAAGGAAGAAAGAGAGAGACAGAAAGAAGGAAAAAAAGAAAGAGAGAAGGAGAGAAAGAGAGACAGAAAGAAGGAAAAAAAGAAAGAGAAAAAGAGAGAGAGACAGAAAGAANAAAAGAAAGAGAAAAAGAGAGAGAGACAGAAAGAAAACAGAAAAGAAAAGAAAAGAAAGAAAAAGAAAGAGAGAAAGAGAGAAAGAGAGAAAGAGAGAAAGAGAGAAAGAGAGAAAGAGAGAAAGAGAGAAAGAGAGAAAGAGAGAAAGAGAGAAAGAGAGAAAGAGAGAAAGAGAGAAAGAGAGAAAGAGAGAAAGAGAGAAAGAGAGAAAGAGAGAAAGAGAGAAAGAGAGAAAGAGAGAAAGAGAGAAAGAGAGAAAGAGAGAAAGAGAGAAAGAGAGAAAGAGAGAAAGAGAGAAAGAGAGAAAGAGAGAAAGAGAGAAAGAGAGAAAGAGAGAAAGAGAGAAAGAGAGAAAGAGAGAAAGAGAGAAAGAGAGAAAGAGAGAAAGAGAGAAAGAGAGAAAGAGAGAAAGAGAGAAAGAGAGAAAGAGAGAAAGAGAGAAAGAGAGAAAGAGAGAAAGAGAGAAAGAGAGAAAGAGAGAAAGAGAGAAAGAGAGAAAGAGAGAAAGAGAGAAAGAGAGAAAGAGAGAAAGAGAGAAAGAGAGAAAGAGAGAAAGAGAGAAAGAGAGAAAGAGAGAAAGAGAGAAAGAGAGAAAGAGAGAAAGAGAGAAAGAGAGAAAGAGAGAAAGAGAGAAAGAGAGAAAGAGAGAAAGAGAGAAAGAGAGAAAGAGAGAAAGAGAGAAAGAGAGAAAGAGAGAAAGAGAGAAAGAGAGAAAGAGAGAAAGAGAGAAAGAGAGAAAGAGAGAAAGAGAGAAAGAGAGAAAGAGAGAAAGAGAGAAAGAGAGAAAGAGAGAAAGAGAGAAAGAGAGAAAGAGAGAAAGAGAGAAAGAGAGAAAGAGAGAAAGAGAGAAAGAGAGAAAGAGAGAAAGAGAGAAAGAGAGAAAGAGAGAAAGAGAGAAAGAGAGAAAGAGAGAAAGAGAGAAAGAGAGAAAGAGAGAAAGAGAGAAAGAGAGAAAGAGAGAAAGAGAGAAAGAGAGAAAGAGAGAAAGAGAGAAAGAGAGAAAGAGAGAAAGAGAGAAAGAGAGAAAGAGAGAAAGAGAGAAAGAGAGAAAGAGAGAAAGAGAGAAAGAGAGAAAGAGAGAAAGAGAGAGAGAAAGAAAGAAAGAAAATCCATATTGATGGAGATATTTCTACACTAATCTAAAAGAAATTAAAAGAGGCTACAGACTTGGACTTTTGGATTCAGACTCTCAACTCTTTGATTTGTATATGAAAGTGGCAAAATTTTACAGCTGTTCTTTACATGAAAATGGATTGAGTAAGTTTCAGACACCTCCACATTACTGTTGGGAAATACACCATGTTTTGATATTTTCTCAGAAATATTATCTTTCATTGCAAGTAAATAAATGATGCTCCTATTTCTTATAGTAGGAAAACAGAACTTCTGAACAAAGTCAAGTGTGATGCTCTTTCCCTGTATCCTGGACAAAAGTCAGGTAAAACATAAGTTTGAAGACTTAAATTCAACATGCATTTACTCTGGGACATAGTATTGTCAATTACCTTTTCGAGTATTTCACAACTCCTAGGTTTTGGCCATTTCTTCTACAGGTTGGACTTCGGTGAAGAACCATCCTGTATCAATCTGATACTTGACTGCCACCAGAAAGGAAACAGAAATGCATTAATAAAACAATTTATCTGCCTTTTTCACCCGTTGTTTCCTCTGTTGGTTTGTCATAATTTCTATTTCTACAAAAAATACATAACTTGGTGTCACTAGAGCAGTGTTTTTCCCCCTCTGGTCCATTAGCTGGTAATATTCCATATAACAGGGAAAAAAACAAATCGACACACATATAGATATGCCTAAAATTTGTCTGTCATTCACCAGCAGCAGATGAAAGTGACTTCATCTTTTACTATTAATTTTTTCTGGTTCTATCAATGAACGTATAACATCTTGTCTCTCTTCCCTTGTCCTATTAAATGACAAGGGTTTCTCCTAGAAAGGAAGCTCTTCGAACAGAACAGGCTAAAATTAGTTATAAATACAATAATAAATGATAGACCTAAGTATAAAAAGTTTATCATCCAAATTTAAGCACCTATTTTCCCCAGCTCTTTATATCTTCCAAGGTGATGGACCATCCGCGGTTCCTTTTCTCTCACACATACAGCCGATAATTTGTTTTACTGTTCCACCTTTCCTAGAGACTATTAAGGAAATCAAAGCAAAAGCTTTGCAGTACATCAAACCCTTAAACTGCAGCAGTTACAGACAGGCATGAGAATCAATACGTTTTTCACTTATGTAAGCGTTTTAACGTACTGTGAAAATTAGCTCGTTCAGAGATTTTATGTTGCTATTTACATCAGTATGTTGCAACTCCAGAATGAAAACCAGGAATAGACCAAGCTCTAAATTGTAGAGCATGGCACCATTAAACATTTATCTACTCCCGCAACTACATTACACCTTTCCATTATGCAAAAGGTGGGTTGAGTCACAATAAAATTGAATGAAATCTCACTATTCTGGTTGTGATGTCTAATGCTGCCCACTCGCCTCAGCACTGGACTTAGGGAAATCTTAATTTATTTAATGAAACCTTGGAAAAGCCTCACCTGTGATCAAATTTCTTTCCTCCAAAATCCCTAAAAGCCATATATTTATGGAGCATTCAACTAAGGGAATTTGTACATTACATTAAAAAGCAGTCTTACTTGCTTTCATTCTTCATCCTGTCACTCTCGCGCCTGTGAAGATTTACAAATGTATATTAAAATGAGAGAGTTAAACATTCTGTACTGTCTGTCCTGGTTGGAGAAATCTTCTGAGTCCCATTTCAGCCAAGAATATGTAATTTGATCTCTTCAAGGGAAACCCAGAAGCCACTCAGACATTCATTAGCAGAGATGGTCCATAACCCTGTGTCACATGCCTTGTCTCAGAAACACTTTGCCAGATGATTTTTGTGAACTCTGTTCTCTGAACTGAAAGGAATAATTAACAGTTCATCAAGATGTGAAAGAAATATGGTATAAAAGACTACCTCTTTCACAAGCCATGTATCAGTATCCAGTGGCTATTAAAACATTTTTAAATAACATTTACACTGAAACTGAATGGCTGAAAGTATGGAAAAGTACCATGGTGACACTGATCCCTCGGTCTCATTTTCTGGTGGGATGTAGGCATATACATATCTGAATCTCTCTGGAGTCAGAAAACAAGCCCCAACTTCAGACCGGAAAGGAGAAATGTAGCAATATATTGGAATATTTTAGCTCATGCTCCCAAGAGGCTTTGAGAACTGCTATAAATAGAAAACTACCCTCTCTGTTGCACTGATGGAAGCACACAAATGGATAGTCATCTGGGACAGAAGCAATGGGGCACATGGAAGAAATCAGGCTTTTGCAGGGAAGTTTACAGCACTGTGGTCTTGTTCTTCTTGCATTCAAGACCACGCTGCTGTCAGTCAGTGACACAAGAAATGTCCTAACAACAGGCATCAAGAATATCCATAGTCCCCAGCTGTGCTGTGGAAAGGTTATCTGTTGATCATTGTCAACTGATACTAAGAGTGTGGGGAAAATGAAGTCTAAAAGGGACATTTTGTTTTAACAACTTATTTATGAGGTAGTGCTTGCTGTTGCAACAAGGTAAACATTAAAAGCACTAACAAAATTAAATTATCAGATCCTGAAAGGTTTTTCTGAGTTATTCTGTGTCTGTGAGCAGATGACTTCTTTTATTCTTAGTCACTTGGACATTATGTTTTTACAGGCAAAAGAAATGTGTGGATACAAGCTAGGGGAAATAGATTAACTATTCCCAGATCGGGTACTTGAAACTTTGTTTATTTAGTTTGGATGCTGTGGCTTTTAAGGTGGGACACAGTGTCCAACATGAAAGAACCAGAGAAAAGTTAAAGATGCTTCTATTGGTTAAACAGTTTAAAAATGCACTTGAGGATACATTAGGGAAGTCAGGATGCTCCAATACTTGCTAAAGGATTTTTTTGCCTTATTTATCTTTTGTAAATGTGGCAAAAGCACATTATGATCACACATTAACTGTTACCTGTGCAAGGTTTAAGTAAAATAATTTGCTTGTGCCAAGTGTTTTCTTACCTGCAAATATTGGACTAATGAGCAGCTTTCATTAGAGTGCAGTGAAATCATTGAATGGATTAATCATGCACTTGCTCCAATTTCAGGATGGATTAAGTTTGAGCTGTACTGGAAGCAATATTGAAATTCATGAAATACGTACTGTAACTGTGTGAAAGGTTTGAGGAGCAGTTGCAGAAACCTATTCGTCCAAAAAGTTATAAGCTAGAAGTTGGAAATTTGAAGCCTTGGCAATTCAGTAGCATCCCCCTCTTGAAGGCTTCAGCCTTGGTAGTACTTGGTAGTGCACCCTCACTTTAAAAACATGTGATTTCTATGGGAACTGCATGGGGTCTGTACACTAAGTAGCACATATTGACTGAAAATTCTAAGTACTGCTTCAAGAATGCCTTTTTTATATATATATAATCGAAAAAATGAATATTTAATTTTAAACAGTTAACAGAATCGTTAATAAAAGTGTCAATGCAAAGAAATGGACTCTTGTTTATTGAGGGAGGAAAAGGGAGACACTTCACAGGCTTTTACAGTCAACACTGCGATTTCTAGGTGATTACTTTTCTGAGACATACATACAACAGTTGGAAGAAAACAGTCACTCTGGTGACAGCCAGAAGAGCTTTGGTTCTCTTAATTAAAGTCCTCCAGAAAGGCTGGATCTACATCAGCCAGCATCTGTGTTTTGTTGATAATACTGATATTTTCATAGCTGTGTGCTATATGTAGCTTGCAGTCACCAGGTGGTTTCCCTGTCCGTACACCATACTTGAAAGTCTGCTAGTGTTTTGGGTATTTGTGCTGACAGAGGTCTAAAGCTACTATGACAAATGGCTGCCCACTTCAATGGTTATTCAGTATTACTGAGTATATAAACCCTTTCTCTAGTCTGCCATGTCCTGAGTGTTGCCTTATGCAGAGAAGAACAACTTCACTATTTACTGATAGAGCTACTTTATGCCTTTTAGATATTTTACTGGAAGAGACAATGTTTTTTAAAGGTATATAGGGTGTACATTTACTTCTTAAAGAGAATGTTTCCTCAATGAACTTTCCTTACGTGTTTTGTCTTTTTTTTAGTAGCTGTAGTAAGTCACTGTCTTATCCGAGTATTTCTTGGCACTTTTAATCCACAGTCGAGTTCACTGAGCAGCTAAGTTTGTTACTAGTAACTAAAAAGCAAAGTATCCAATTCCGTTTGAGCTACAATTGACAAGATATATACAATGATTTAATTTATGTGATTGACACTTTGAATTCCCATTTTATGCAGACTTTCTGCAGCACAGACCTGGAGTCAGCAAACTGAAGAGCCACTCACCTCTCCTGTCCCATTCACAGGTGTGATGTCCCATTCACAGATGTTCCTGGCCTACATTCACAGGTGTGAGAATCACCACGGGGCTGAGGAGAGAGATATCTAGACTGACATGGATGTTGCAGTGAATTTCTCCATCTCCTGACACAATTTGATTAAAATTAATGAAAAAACACTACCAGAAAAATCATTAAATACTGAAAAATAAACCAAACCAAAACCCAAAGGAAAACAGTTTTCGGCGTGTAAAACCAACCAAGAATTAAGGTTAATATATTATGATTACAGTTTATAACATCTAGATGTCAAAGGATTTACCACACATTGGACTCTGTGGAAACTTACTGGCAGAAGGAACTTTCTTCTTTCACTGTGTCTCTACCAATGGTGACAGAAGAAATGAGAAACTTCTTTCAATCTAGAAGTGTTTTAGGCAAAGCAGGCTTGGGGAGTATTTAATTTGTAATTTGCAGCTTTAAGCAAGTAATAATTTATACTACTAGCCAATTTAAACTACTAGCCAGACAATAATGACTTTTCAAAGTCAGCAAGTTATGAAATTAAAATAGGGTCGGTCACACATTGCATGCTTCTGTCATTAAAGGCAACTGAAATGTTGTGCTGACAGCTTTGGTAATAAAGAGTTTCCTACTAACACAGATTTAATACTCTGACCAAGGCACTATGTCAGTGGGGTAAAAACTTATGTTGAATGTCCAGGATATGCTTTGGGATACACTCAGGGTCTACAGCTTCATAGGCTTTGGGTTGCTGATCCCCAAAGGACAGCTCCAAGGGCTCTGTAATGGGTGTAAATCCACCTTTTATTGCAGGAGCGTACTGATTCAAATAAGCTGGAACAGAAATAGGGGCCATAACACTGACGGGATGAAAACAGCTTGCCTAAGCAATGACAACCCTGAAAGCCCATCTCCTATAGCAGAGAAGATGAAGAATTCCATAGACTCACTTTCCTGATCTCCTCTCTGATCTTTGCAGATGTATGATTTCATCTGTCCTGTGTCTGTTTGTGCAACATGAGTCATTTGATCAAAGAATGCTGCTACACAGCTGTCATTTAAGTTGGTAGAGAAATCAAGATATAGTCCTGGAGGCCTGGACAGAAACTTTCAGGCAGCATAGAATCTGGTTGGATACAGAGAAATTAGCTTTTATCTAGTCACATTATTGATAATTTCCTTGTTTTCAGCACTAGCATGTAAACTCTTCTTATTAAAACACTGTACCACATGTCATAAAAGTTCAAAAAAAAAAAAAAAAGCATATTACAAATGTAACTGGTAGAATTACTGAAAGATGTCATACACTTGTGGAAATAGGGGTTGGATTTTTAATTCTAAAAAGGAAATGAAAAGGAAAGTTATTTGCAAGTAAATGAGGTTTATGCATATGAAGTTGGAAACTGTTCTTTAAAATGGGATAGTTTAATGACTCCCTGTATTTGATGTTGGTGGCAAGGCTTTGGCAGCAGAGGGGCTGCAGCTGTGGCCTCTGTGGGGGGAGGTCAGGTGCTGCCCTGTGCCAGACACAGATAATTCCTGCAGACTCTGCAACAAACTGGTAAGTAATATATCTGCCATTATCTCCACCCAGGAGCTTTTACTTCTTTTTTTTCTCTCCCTGTCCTGTTAAGGAATGAGAGTGATCAAGCAGCTGGGTGGGTAACTGGCAGCCATCCAAGCTCAGCCCACCACACTTCACAAAAGTGAAGTGATAAATATTGCAAAAGTAAGGTACATCCTTATTCTGGTTAGTACTTATATAACACTGTAGGGAAACATCATTGAAGTGCTAAAGTGTTTGACTTCTCTTCCTTCCCTGGGACCCATTCCTCTCTCCCTCTTACTGCTCTAAGCAGTACTTTTCCCTGTGAGTGTTTTATTTTCAGTTTTCTCTCAGAAGTTGACAGGAGTTGTACAGAGACAATATAAAACACAACCCAGCATGGCAAGCCCCAAAACAATATTGCTTGCTCACCATATGAATACTGTCCTGTCAATTTGAAGCTGGCTCTTTAGGCTCTTCAGCCTGCTGGGTTGTGCTATCAGAGCCACTGCTGGCAGTCTTTTCTCAGCACCACTACAGTCCCAGGATCGATTACTGCAAGGCAAAAATCCTGCATAAAGCTATTTTCTGAATTGAGGAGTGGGGGAGATCTATTGCCATTTTTACGTCAGACTAATGAGACCAATGAATGGAGACAGCCAACAAATTCGTGAGAGGCATCACGGCTGGTTTTATCCAACCATCCAGCCATTCCTCAGCCTTTCTCAGCAGGTACAATTCTCTACCAGCCACAGAGGCTGACGAAACTATAAATTTCACATTGCAGAAAGCAACACGTAACGATGTAGCTAAATACTTAGATCACTAAAATGACTGTAGAGGAGTGACACGAGCATCCTGTCTTTCAAGGATCTAAAGAATCTTCTGTTTTGTTTGCTGTGTATTTAGCAGCCACCAGATTCATGATAACCTATTAAAGCAGGTGAACACTGAACAAGTTAAAATCTGTCCTTGGAACGGAATGATAGTTATGACCAGAGGGTTAGTGTTGCCAGGTCTGACAGCCAGGCTAATCTGCCTGCCCTCCTGGCCAACTGAATGGACAGGCTGCCACAGCATTTCATCAGGCAGAGCCAGCAGCAGTGGTAGCGATTCAATACCCACTGTAGAGCAAACCAGTTTTCCACCGTGGCACCCGCTGATGGCCACCAGTTTCTGCACACCCACCAACTAACCAGCAAGAACATTGTTGCAAACAACAGCCAAGTGATTCCGAGGCAACTGTACTTTGCTATGATCCCATTTCATCTCTACAGTCAAAGACGGTCTCTAAGACATAAGACACACAATTTGTGTGTCTGTAGGATATATAGTAGGGTGGGCTTTTTTCATAAATATATAAATATCTTTGCTTTCAAAAAGACATGGATAGTTCCTGAATTTACAAGTCCTCATTAAAAAGTCAATTTCCTGGCAAGAGACAAGTTTATTTTAATATCTCCTATATTCAGAACAAGATAGAAGACGCTAAAAGTCATTGTCTAAAATGATGCCATTTATTCCCTGTTAGGCACCTGAATAACTGCTTTAATTTTCTAAAGCACTAAATACCTATCAGCTCAAATAAAGCAAATATCATCAACTATGTTGCTAAAATGCCAGTTTTGAAAAAGAGATGTCTCTGGAAGTATCTTAGGCTTAGAAGTCTGGCTCCAAACACACATATTTTTCAGTCCATACTTTTTTAATGGAGACAATTTTAGATGTGTTGGCTGCAGTTAAATGAGAAGACTGTATGCTTAGCAAGGAAGCAAAAAAAAAAAAAAAAGGTGTTTTAAACTCTCAAACTGACACATTTGAACTGCTATATGAGACAATTTATAAGTGTACATAGATGTAACTGCTATATGAGACTGCTACATAATATGTCTTTGTATGAGACTTACATGAGACTGTTATATGAGACTAAATACTGAATTAAGCAGTTACTAGTACCAATAAAATTCCAAGGACCCTAGTATATCCACAAAACTATCTCATAGAAATATCTGTTTTCTTTACAAAGACTTCCTCAGCAATTATGGTTTTAAATAACTTCCTTTCCTTCCTCAGTAATTAAAAAGCATCCCTAACTGTATAAAACATACCTTTTAGCTATAATAATTTGAACATTGAACCAAGTAATTTCTGTCCCACGAAAAAAAATAACAACATATATCTGTATCATGTCCCTAACTGTCTCCAGGGATGTGGGCAAGGACTTGAACTTCAACAGACTGATAGGGTCTTCATGCTGAACTTAAAAAGCAGAGCCTCAAGAACATCAAATTAATAATTTTATTGTTATGAAAATAAGGATTAGAGTTTAAGTTGCTATGGAAACCCTGGCTCTAATTTTTCTGAGTTTGGAAGAATTAAAATGAAGGCACCTTGAAATGTGGAGGAAAGGGCATGTCCAAAAAGAAGGAAAGATCACATGAGAACAGTATATAATTCCACTGGGCTGGAGAAAATCATTTAAAGTAGTTAGACAGCAGGAGTGAAAACTTGTGGAGGACATAAAACTCCCTGTATTTGGCTAGTGCACAAGTATGAACATGATGCTACAGTGCTCCCTCCCTGGTCTCTTCCCGTAAGGCTGGTGTGCCATGACAACCCTTCAGACACATCTGGATCTTGCCAAACTGCTGCCATGCAAGAAAGGACATTGCAAAACAGCAACACAACCAAAGCATATTCTGGTCCCTTTCTGCAGAGGAAAACTGGTTGATTTGCCTGAAGTGGAACTCCAGCAGAGAGGTTTCCAATGGAGCTATACAGCTTCAGTGGCCAGTGTCCAACAGGGTCCAGAGGCTCTGTGGGCTCCATCTTCTGTTGCAGTGCTGCTACAATTTTCTTCCTGTGCATAGTGTTTGCTCGAGAGATGAGTGAGATATATCTCTTGACTTCAACCTTTCCTTCCAAAGGAAGGAAAGTTACTGCATTCATTAAAAAATTATGGGAACTTGGCCTCTTTGCAATGTCACATTTGTATGAAACCAACCAGTGACTTCAAATGGAGGAAGAGGTAGTGGGAGTGCACATGTGTGCACATCCACTTAGTACAATCTCAGAAACCTCTTTTCCTTAAGCGTCTGCAAGTAAATGTCAGTCAGCCAAACCTGAGTCTCCTTTCTCCTTTCCCTGGAGAAAGAAGTTCAGAGAAACTGATATAGAGGGACCCTGGGCTAGGCTTTGCACCACATGCTCACCCTGCTCAGACTGGAGTGAAAACAGAGCCGCAGGGTAGGTGGTGTTCATGAACCCTCTGCATATTCTTTGCCAGTGGGACTTCCAAACTAGATAAAATCACTCTGACTCAGGGTTGCTTTCCAATTTGAAATCCCAAAGAGATAGATCTGTGAGGTGTCTTTCCATATAAGATCTGTGGAAGGAAAAGGTTAGATGATGAGCACACAATGACTGGTAACTTTCCTTTTTTTTCCTTGCAGGCAACTCCCCTTAACTCTGCTTTGTTTTAATCAGTATGATTCCCCTTCCTTCACTAAGATACCTTCTTTGTGAGGAATATGTTTTTTCTCTTATACAAGCATTGTTTCCCTCCCCTTCCAGATTACATCTGTAGCAGCCAGTAAAACAGTGTAAAAGATTTGTAAAAGTCCTTTCTCCATCTTTACCAATTTAAAAGTGGTGTGTCTGCTTTGAATTTAAAATATATTGCTTGTAAACTGCACATGTGCAGCTTTCACCTTCCACCTGCCCTTGGCATCTCCATTTCCACCTCCATGGTTTGCAACTACAAAGGACTGCAGAAAGCCCTTTCAGATGATAAGAATAAATCTGTGTATCAGAAGCACTCACCTTTAGAGGTCATTCATCGCTTGGGTTTTGAGACTGACAGCAAAACAGGGTTTATTAACCAGAAGTCTCATTTTGTCCAGCCAAAGGAAAATATGGGCCAAGAAAATGTCATGGACATGGTTGCACCCAAGCTCTGACTTAGGTGAGATGCATTCAGCCAGTCTTTTAGGTCAAGCTCTAGCAATGCCAGTGTTTTGTTAAAGCCACAGCTCCTAGAGGTGCCTCATCTACAAGAATTTCACTTTTTAAGTAGGTTTTTGGTGCTCATATTTGTGGGGAAAAGCTTGAAGACAATTCAATGACTCAACTACAGAAAACAAGTAAACCTCTTTTTATTCTGGTATAAGTATAGTGGTTTCTTATTATGGATCCCCATGGTATAAACCTCCCAGTCAGCCCAGCTTCAAGTGTGCAGCTGTAGATTAATAGACGGATATTCAAACCAAGGGGACAAAGGTGGCCAAGCAGGAATTTTACCTGTCTCCCCTTTGTGCAACTACTTTTGTAGACCTGGCAGGGACTACCAGGTGAGGATAGGTTGCATGTTCCAACAGACAAGTGCTCAACACTTCAGGAAGGAACTGCACTTGTACCATTAGAAAGACTGCAGTGCAAGGACAATATGAACAGTACTCTAGACAATACAGTTCTTTCAAAACAATCCATTTTTAAAGATTTTATAATTGCAGTGCTTTTGTTTGAAATGGATCATGTCTGAATTTACTTTATTATTTTTAGCCACAAAATTTACTTCATCTCTTTCAGTGGAATTTTCCCATTAATGGCATAAACCACGAGAAAAAAATGTTTTGTGCGGGTTTGTACAAACTCCTGTCAGATATGAAGAATTCAGCAACAACAAATATTTTTCCCTTTATAAAAAGAGAAGATTTTAAGGGAAGCATGTGTCAAAATACCTCAGATCTTTCTCACATGAAACTTTAAAATACAGTTTCCCTCACTGAACTGAAGACTCTCATTTATAGCCTCCACTGTGAAAACAAGAACAGCTTACCTGCCCTTCATCATAAGCTACACCAGTCTAAAGAAGTGTGCATGTACATGTTTCTGCTTCTTTCCATACCTAGGAACTTTTACACAGAAACATATTCTCTACCAAAATTGGAGAAAGGTTTTTCCCTTTGGAATTTGCAGCTTGGGTAAAAGAAACCTCTTGAGCCAAACAATTCTGCATTTTTTAATTATTATTCCTTGTTCTTTAGAATAAACTAAAATAAGCCCCAACACAGTAGCGTGTCATCAGGACTAACAGTCGGAACCACCACACCTTTACTCTTCCTCCTTCCTTTCATGCCCTGCCCTCACCCATCCCCTTCGTATCTCCCAGCACTAACAGGTCTCCCCTCAGGCTTGCCGATGTCTCAGACACCCATGTGCCATCCCCTGGGATGCTCACTCTGTGTTGACCCTTTTCTAGGAAGTAGCAGCTTTCTCTTCTTCCTCCTCCCTGCCCACTCATAAAGCCTGTCTTTGGCAGTGTTCAGGCTGTTGCTGTTAAGAACTGCAACTCTACGCAGGGTGTTATTCCTGCCATCCAAGGCAGGGAAGTTGGACTTACTGTTGGAATTACCAAGAGTTTTGTGGGCAAAGGACCAATGCATGTCAATTCAGCTCCGCCATGGTGCTGATTCCTATCTGATTAGCTGCCCATCATCTTCTTCTTTGTCATTAATCCTGCAAAACATAAGTCTCCCCTTGCACGGACTTCCCCTGTTTGTGATTACATTTGCTCAGATTCATTAGCATTCCTGTTGCAAAAATGAATTTCATTTTGTTACATTCTGGAAGTACCATCTAATCTCTGATCTCACTGCTGCCGCATTTTGAGACTGTGGCAGTCCTCTGCAGCAGTGTTTGACTTACTACCTTCTGAGAATTTAATTACAGAATCACAGATCCACAAAATATGCTGAATTATAAGGGAACCACAAGGATCATCCTATCCAGCTCTTAGTCCTGCACAGGATCATCCCCAAAAGTCATCTCATGTGCCTGAGAGTGTCATCCAAATGCTTCTTGAACTCTTGAACTCTGTCAGGTTTGGTGCTGTGACCACTTCCCTGTTCCAGTGCTCAACCACACTCCGGGTGAAGAACCTTTTGATAATATCAAACTTAAACCTCCCCTGACACAACTTCAGGAATTACACTGTTTACCACCGTCTTTGCTTGAGATGACTGAAATAATCAAAACATGGAATAACTGAGTATTTTTGTTTATGTGTCTTTCTGCCCATGGAGGATTTTGTGGGACCATGCAGTACCCCCAGTAATGGCAGTTAAACAATGGAGAATGATGATGGTGGAGCCAGGTGGGAACAATGTCACAGTGATCTGAACTAAGACTCACCTACTGCCTGGCACTAGGGCTGTGAAACCTCTTGGGAGAAAGAAAAAGTGGGATAATTGCCGGGTGGCTTGCTCTTTTTCAGATCAAGTTGCCTTTCCCCTCATCCACATATACTTAGCTTGCATCACTAAAACATGTGTGTTCGGCCCTCTAAAACACCGGCCATTTATCAACATTTATCAACAAAGTATCAGGAAGTCATATGACATGGGTAAGGGTTTTCTGACCCTTGATTAAATGTTCAGCATGAATCATGGGAACAATATTTTACTTGTATTGTTTATAGGAGAGGATATTGCAAGGCATGGCCTTGCTGCTTTCTATTAAACCATTCTCTGATGGACGTTACATACTGCATACACCCCTGTAATAGTCAATGCATCAGCGCCCAGAAATGAAAAGCTCACATTAGGCAGAAGTTTTGGAATGGAGCTTTTGAAAGAGCAATGTATCTTTGCACTGAAACACAAAATAAAAAAAGAGAAGAGCAGGGCTTCAAGGCAAAAGAGAGAGTGTGTGTTTATGACCTAGTTACTGTGAGGTACCTTTCTCTTCTGCTAAGTGCATTGATTTCTTGGTCACACTCTTGTCGTGTAAATAGGGCATCTGAAGATAGACTATTCCTCTTCTCAGGTTCAAGCTGGTTTTCACAAAATCAAGAAAATAAAGAAAATGCAATTCACATCTAGGCACTCAATGAGTTTGCTTGTTTGGATTTTCCCTGCTCTCCCCAAAAAGAAGCTCTTGTACGCTTCTAAGTTTAATAGGATATGGGGACACAAAATTCAGGGCAGTAATTTTCATGGATTGTAGCTTTCTTTTATGCACTGATATCTGCTTTTTAAAAGCATATAAATGTGGGAGCCCTAGTATGTCTTATGTCTGGAAGGCAGAGGATTCTTAGCTACTGTTGACACTCTTATATACAAAGCAGCAACCTGGAGAAAGATGGCTCCTTTATGAAATTCAACTTTATCAAAGCAGACAGCTGTCAGCTTCTTACCCACAGTACACATGAGGAGCCATGACCCAGCCCCCTCACACTGCACCAAGGATTATTCCAGCATTGCTGGCTGGCCTCGATCCTTCCATCCCACGAAGCAGAGGCATGAGGGACAGATGGCCAAGACCCCTCTGATGCTTCTTAAGGCACAGGCAGCCTTTTCAGGGTGGGGACTGTGCCCCATTCCAGCCTTGTGGGTCCCTTGCCAACCTTGGTTCCACTGCTCAAAGTCCTTTGCACCTTAGAGACTTGAGGGAGCCAGGGTCTGCCAGCACCCTCAGGATGGGGTTCGGCCTTCTGCCCATCCTTGGCCTCTCCACAGGCAAGAGAACATTCTTTGTGGTTCTTTGGCTTCTGCTCATGAGAAAGGGGCCCAAGGGTGACTACGCCAGCCCCCCAGGAGGTGTCCTGGTCCCTTGTCCTCCCAAGCATAGTGCAGATTCTTGGGTCCAAGTCACAGCTGGAGCACTGCTGGCTTTTCACCCCCAACACAGAGGTAGGGCCTTGAGTAAGGTATGGTCATAAATCTGTGAGGGTTTAAGGACTAGGCTGTCTCATGGAAACACAGTGGCATCATAATGGGCCATGGTAAAATAAATGGCCATGGCAAATGGCATAGGATGAACCTCAGAGTGAAATTCCATCTAGGTGAAAGTCAGGCAGGAAGTCATCGACATCATTGACCCCAAAGGTTTCTCTCTTGTCTGGACTAAAGGGACCTGAGTTTTGGCATAGAAAAAAAAAAGGAAAAAGTGGGGAGTGTTCCTCTCTTTTTTTCTGTTGTTCCCCCCCTTCCCCCCCTTCCTCTTTCTGCCTACAGCCTTCCCTGTTCCTCAGTGATCCCACTACGGTGAGACTGAAATAAACTGATTTCCAAAGTGTAGTCTGAAAGTGGCCACACTATTGACAAACCAGACTTCCCCTAGAACTGGCAGGTGTCTGCTTGTCTTCCCAATGAGCACCAAGGGTAGCAAGGAGAGCACCCTCCCACTGTTCAGGATCCGCAGGCACAATTCAAACACCACAACCACAATGTACACTGGGCACTGGCTTGATAAAACAAGAGAGCTATGAGACAGCATTTTCTCTTCCCCTGTGCTTTGCTGCTGCTTCTGCTCATGATATTTAAAGAGCATTATGGGATTCTGTGCACTTAATAACTGCTCCCTCAGAAGGATTTGGTTGCTGAATACAAATAAGAAGCTGTGTTATTAGGTTTCATGCATTTTGATACATTTTATTACATTTTCCTTTTTTTTTTTTTTTTTTTTTTTTTTTTAAGAAAAAGGCGAATTCAAGCAGGGAGGAAATGCTTTCTCTTCAAACAGTCTTATTGCCAACCTCATATCTTGCAGACTCTCAGGATAATGCTTGCCCCTCAAGATGTGTGGATGATTTTTAAATTGCAAAGAGTTATATTTCATAAATGTACTAATATTTGAGCAAGCCTGTAACCATCACCTCCAATTATCTCAGCTTGAAAAGGCAGGTGCCTGAGTAGATTCTGGCTACTGAGATGTTGGTAGCATTTAATTTCTTCTTACAGCTGGGGGCAGAAAGCTGTCACTCACTCTTACCTGATAGCCTCTCTCCACCCAAACTGCTCGCTCCTTCAGCTTCACTTCCACCTAATCTCCTAATCTTGCTCCTAAACCTGCCCTTCTGACCCAGTTGCTTCTCTGCTGCTACCCCCACTCTCTTCCTTGATCACTGCTTTCCACTTCTTTTCTGACTGATCCATGGTTCGAGGAAAACACTACCATGGCAGTGTAATTGGTGAAGAAGCAAGCACATGTTTCTGTTGCAGAGGATCTGCCTGTGTAGCACATAGAATACATCTCAAGCGTGGGTGCTTCATATCCATCAGTACATCTGCAGTCTGAAATTAGAAATCTGAAATCTTAATTGTATGCTCAGTAATGGGACCAAAATGTTGCCATGGTGAAATAACAAGAGGAAGAATAAATGATAAGACATTGAAAAATGAGATTTCAGCACAGCATCATATCCCACATGAAAAAAAGCTCAGTTTACCCCTGTACTGTAGTGTCTTTCATTTTGACCAGAATAAAGGAGATTTTGTTTCCATGTCATCAAATTAGCTTCAGCTGTTGGGTCTGAGGTGCTCCAGAATAGGAGGTTCTGCAGTGTTTTTTTACCAATCTGCAGAGCTTTGTGCCCTTGTGATGATATGTTTTATCTCTACTCCATGCTCAGCACTCCTGACAGCGTGCCGGTGAAAAGCACAGTGCTGACAGCTACTGTAGGGGCTGGCAGCTGTATCCAGCCCAAATTGCTCTTCATGTCTGCTGGGGCTGGGACTGAAAGCAGTGGGATGAAATTACTGAAAGGAAAGTTTTGTCTGTTCCTGAGGAAAACATCTACAACATTAGAGTTGGTGAAGCAGAGCAGTTGATTGCTGGGGGATCCCGTAGAGACCCCATGGTGGGAGGATTTTGGGAAGAGGTCAGACTAACATCTCTCAGAACAGATTTTGATAGAGATCCTGCCCTAAGGCAGGGGATGCTCTGGATGACCTACCAGGCCATGACAGGATTATTTTCTCTGATCTGCTTGAGGGTTTTCTTGTGGCCATTTCTGTGGCTCCACGAAATGTCAAGGAGTTTCCTTCTACTTATCTTTGCTTAACTCTCTAACCCCCTTTAAAAGCACATGCATTATAATGTGACTGGGTATGTTTTCAGAAGTGCTTAGTTTTAATGGCAAAATATTTAACTCTTAAAGCTCACTTAGTTTAATATCTGGATTCTTTCTATTTTATCTAGTCAAGAAGCTGGACATTTTCTGTTATCCCTCTCACAAAGCTAGATTTTGCATAGAATCTCAGAAATGCAATAATTTCACTCTAACATTCTTAAATTTTTAATGTTCTTGTCAGCTTATCTGTCTGATAGCTTAATTACGCTTTCACTCTTCCCAACAGGCTGCAACAGAATACACCTTCTGATTATTTCCTGACCTTTCATTACTTTTTGTCTAATTCGTTCCAGTTAAACTGGGCAGTTTTGGATTTTTTTCTGAAAATTTTCTTCACATGCAAATGAACTTTTCTAGTTATTTTTTTACTCCTTCTGATTCTATGCTGCAAGTATCCTTTTTTTCTTCTTTCTAGAAGGAAGGCAGAGTTTTTAAGCCCTTGCTCAAAAGCTCTTCTAGTGTCTTTTCAGCAGAAAAGACTCTTCTAGTGTCTTTTCAGAGAAGCCCTATTGAACTGTCCCATACAGAGAGTCAGAGACCCCTTGGTTTGAGGATATATACAGTATGAAAATATGTTAGCTACAGAAATTAGAAAGATGTTTGCCCTTGCAATCCGGTCCTTGCCACAGCAGGCTGGATCCCCTCATTGAGCCACAAGGTCCTTAAGGGTCAGGCAAGTGTATCAGGTACATCACCCTTATCAGGGATGGGAGAATAAAGGCTATAAAGGCACGATAAATAAGGCAAGCCCCTACTCCATGCCATCCTGCGTGTTACTGGCTGAAGCAGGTAGCCTGATACCTGCAGAAAAAGTAAACTGAGTCACAACCAGTGGCCAAAAAAGCATCTCCCTTTCTGCTCCAAGGTGAGGGCTGTGGTGCTGTGGGTACACCTGAGGAACAACAGAGTATCAGCCCAAGTGCAGTGCTGAAGGAATGGTACTCCTGGAACACATCTTTTCACATCAGGGTGTTGAGTGTGGCAGCCACAGGCTTCACCACTCTGTTTTCTTTGTGGCATTTCTGGTGCTGCAAAGGTGAGTTGTGATTTCCTTGGACTGGTTTGTTGGTAACAGTCATGTTTGGTCCCCTGCTGTCCTTCCGAAGGGCTGCCAAGGCTAGGACACCTCTGGTGAGGGGTCAGCATTGCCAAACCCTCTGGGCTGCTGCCTCACTTGTGGTTCACATGGCATGGTGCTGCCTGGCTGGGGCCAGCACTCACACCCTCACACCCGAGACATTTGCACACGGGTGTGTGAATGCAAGCACACTCTTAAAGTGTCCTTCTGCAACGTCCTTTTAGAGGACAATAAGATGGTAGGAAAGGGCTAGGAGGTTCCACGAGGACAAACAATTTCACACTGGTCTAATTTCCCTCCTTGTTGGGGTAACAGGCCAAACCAAAGCACAAATGTGGTATTGAAGTTGTTGAAGCTTCTTGACCATTTTGCACAATATTTTCATACGAACATTGGAAAATACAGTCCATGTAATAATGGTTTAAAATGGATACAGGACTAGTTGAAAAGTCTTCCTTAAAGTGCTGTTATGGATGTTCCACTGTCAATATGGGAGGGCATTTCCAGTGGGGTCAGTCCTGGGTATGAGCCTTTGAAATATTTTCAGTGACGGTCTGCATAATAAAATAGACTATATGCTTATAAAAGCTGAGCATGCTACCAAGCTAGCAGGTGTTGTAAGCACCTCAAAGGACAGGATCAGAATTCAAAATGATCTTGATAAATTGAAGGACCTGAAATCAATAAGATGAAATTCAATAAAGACAAGTGCAAAGTGATACACTTAGCAAGGAGAAATCAAATGCACAAATACAAAATGAGGAATAACTGGTGAAGCAGCAACTCTGCCAGAAAAGGTCCTGGGGGCATTGTATATCATGACCTGAATATAAATTAGCAACATGATCCTGCCTTAAAAATGGCTGACAACATTCCCAGATGTATTAATACATAAGTTATAGAAGAAAGTAGTTCCTTTCATTTACTTATTTACTTGATACTGGTTAGGTCAGTGATGAACCACTGAGTTCTGCTCTGGACAGTAAATTTAGAAAAAGAGCAAAACAGCCTAGAAGTCAGAAACAATAAAGGCTAAAGAACAGCAGAATGTAACCTATAAAGCAAGCGAGAAAAAAAAGAAATCTATAGTTTTTAGTGAGAACAAAGACCATATAAAAAAAGCCCTTTTGCAAAAACCACAATAAAATTAACTGTTTTGCCAATTGAAGGAGACAGCAAAAGTTGCTGTTGGCTTAATTTTGCAGAAAAAGAGAATCAAATTTGATATTAATAGAAATGAAGGTACAGCAGTTCAGCACTGTTTTGTAGAAGATCCTCATTTGGGTAGGTGGTATTGTAGGAAGCTTTTAAGACCGATTGCAGAATTAACTTCTAATGCTGGCCTAGGTATACCTATCTTACTTCACAGTAGGAAAATTAATTGAATAACGTGTCTTTTGTTCTTTAACACAATATTAGGCAGCACAATAGAACTCCATTTTCAAATTTTGCTTTAGTAGTTGTCTTGCTCAGCTATTAATTTCAACAAAAACCCCTGAAGATGGAGGATGGACTGAAAGTGCCCTTTTTAGAATTGCGTTGATAAGATGCTGACATAAGGGTCAATTACTTTCTGAGCACACACTGCAGTACTAGGCAAACACAGAATAAAGCCATAATTCCTAACCCACTGTATCTTCAATTTGAGAGACCAAACGAATGCAGGTCTATAGCGGTGCAGAAGGACTTCAGGAGATAATATGAATCAGCACTGCAGTGGTTCAAGCATGGGAGCAGTGTACTTGTCACTTTTGTAGGTGTTGCAGCCAAGGAAAATGTTGAAGCAGGTTGTGAAGGGAAATAACAAAGTACTTCTGCAGAGGAGTCTTTTTCTAGCACTAGAATAGGGGAAGAAGTAAAATATTTGTTTGAAAATGGGAAAGACTGGTGAGAGATTGGTATTTGGGCCAAAGAAGAGTGTTTACTTTTATAGAGGATGGGTCGCACAGAAGGAGACCCTGAGAAGAAAGCAGATGTTAGTACACTGGAGCGTTAATGTGGGTTTACAAAGACAAGGTTGCTTTTGTTAATGTGGCAGGTTGGGAAATTCAAATGTACAGCATGATTCTGAATGGATGAGAGTTAGAAAGGCTGTTGAGATGTGAGGGGACAGCTTAGATCCAGGACAAGAATTTCAGTTGTGTGGTTGGATAAGAAAGGCTGTATCTTTGACACATTGTGTGGAAGAGCCTTGCATAGTCTTGATGTGAGAACTGAGAGAGAATTCAGGTAACACCCTGGTAACAAGAATAAGTGACAGACAGGATAATGGAATTGCCAAAAGCAAGAGAGAGAGAGTAGCAATGGAGAGGAGTTAGGAAGTGAGCTAAGAAATTTTCTTTTAAAATACCGAACTTGGATTGGCAGTGGAAAATCCCAAACTGGATGCCAGGAAGACAGGCCAGATCTGGGACAGAGAATCACACTTCTAGGTCATATTCCCTGACCTCTCTAATATACAAACCTTTCTGCCCAACCACACAACCAAGACAATTCTTCATTTGCAGGAAAATTTCTGGAGAGTATGAGGCAGAGAGAAAATGCAGACAGGCCCCCCAGCCAGAACCTGGAGGGAACATAAAACAATTCCCTGGAGAGTAGAGAGAAATCGTAATAGGCACGAGAGAGAAAAGATTCAAAGGAGTGAGTTGAAATCACGAAGGAAGGTATATGACACATTAACTTAGCTACAACTCAGTACTGTTTCTTAGAAGGGACAAGAAGGAGACAGCCCTCTTCTGAGAAACTGAAGCCTTACCCTGCTGGGACCATGAATTTCTTGTCATCCAAACTGATTAAGTGCATTTCAAATTCTCTTTTCAAGGCTGGGGGAGGTTTTATCAATCTTTCAAGTGGCCATCTGTTACTGAATGCTATAATTTTTGCACATCTTACCCAGGTCTGTACACAGCCTCCTCCATATTTAACCAGTGCATAAACTCTGTAATGCATTTCTGATGCTCTTCAACTGATGACAAATGATATTTACCCAGAGATGTCAGCTCCTATACTCTCCAGGACCACCTCACTAAACAAACCCATGGCCTAGCACCGAGCACACCCCTCTGCTGCAGATGTAGGCTGAGCTCTGGGACATGAGCTGTATGCAAAGCCCCCCATGCTGGAGTCTCAGCAAGGCTTTCTGCTGCCACCTGAGCAAATGTCCACATTGCTCAGTGGTCAAGGCACCTTGGCTCTATGTGACATTCTGTGATCAGGTGGGAATGACAAGAAGACAGTCACCCAGAGAGTTCCTTATCTAAGCAGGAAAGATGCTGATAAGGCAAGGGCTGTGACAAAACCTTCACTGACAACATGGTGAAGTTAAGCACAGGTTGCTTGGGTTATGTGACTTTTTTTTAACTGCCTTTATTATTTTCAGAGTGCTACTTAACATTTCTCGAAGAAAAGACTAGTATTTACTATCTGAAGTGTTATGGAATTATCCTGATTTTATGGCTGGGTAATATTTATTCTCTCAGAGAGACCTGGAATTCATCTGTAGAATAACCATTCTCTTTGTCCATTATTGATAGACTGCTGTTACTCCTAATCTTTTTAAAGTTTATATGATTTCTTGATTAAAAATCTACTTTTTTATTTCTTTTGGCAATCTCAGATGTCTCTTGCAATGAATAATGAAAAATTAAACAGTGTGACTGTAGCAAGAGGACACTTAGAACAGGAAGATGAGCTGAGTCATGGGGCTGAGCACAGCCTTTTTCCTTTGTCGTGCATTCCCCAAGGCTTCCCAGCATCACCAGCCCTGGCTCTGCTCCACGGAGAAGAACTCAGCATAGCGACTGCCTACATGCAGATAGAAATCTTACAAGATACAAGGTCTCTCCTTTTCAGACTGGAAATGTGCTTCCACTTTTAGAGTTCACTATATGCTTTAAATTTTTTTTTAAATTGATCTTGCAATTTATACTAAAATGCCGCTGTGAATTTTTATAATTTGATGTCCAAGTCATGAAATGAGATGACTACCAGAAAGGGAACAAAGAACTGCCTGTTCCAGCTTGAGAGTCCCTTTCCTAGGTGTAATTTTCTCTATTTCATTACTTATCATTTGAAGATCATAAAATATCTTTTCATGACCCTTCTGTAATGTACTCTGTTACATTGAATTTAAGAATTGAGATTACAAATACAGAAAACGGAGAAAGAAAGATACTCAGCTTCAGGTCCAGTGAACAGGCTTTATTTCCTCTCACTTCTTGCTGCTTTTATACACCAGCCTAGAGCCAATGACCCCGGAGATTTATATCTGCAGGCATCACAGAAGAATTGGTCCACGCACTGAAGGAGATGTATACTTCAGAAAAAAATGGACAAATAGTTCAAAACCTCACCACCATTTATTTCTCCATAGCTGTAGAAGATTTTCATTCCCTTCAAGAACAAAATGCTTGGAAATATACCAAATATATATTCAAGAAATATCAGTCAATATTTGCAACTTCCTGGAAGTTTCAGAGGAAACTGAAAAAAAAACTTTATGTTCTCAGCCTTGGAAAAATATCACCAGAGCTTTAATCAGAGAATTAGGCTGCCTTCCTCCTTATGTTTTGGGTTCAAACTAATTTCATAGCTTTCTATCAGTGTTTGTCTCAGGGGAGAATGTGCACAAGCCCATCCTTTTTCCAAGCAACTGTTGCATTCCTGGGAAACAAACAAACGCAGACTCACTCGGTATCACAGCAGCCAGAGCAACAGCCCTGTCACCGAATTCTCCTTGCCTTTTGGGGACTTTCACACCTAAAAGATTCAGGCTTGCTTCATTTTTCCATTTTCTCTCTCTGTGGATTCATTCTAGATCCCAGGTGTAAACATGTGTAAAAGCCATCACAGTAGGATCAAAGCCTCATAAAAAATATCTGCAGTGACCTTGGCACACCTCAGAAGGGACAAGGCCTGCCAGTGCAGCATCCTGCACGGGACACCTCTCCTTGCGGAAACGGCGGATGCCCAGAGGAGTCAGGAGGGCACACCATCCCCAACGCCTGTGGGCTGGTCCGCACTTTGCTGGGCTGCCCAGTGGGTGCTGCCTCTCACCAGATGTGCTGCCACAAACACAGCAGTTAGGGGCCTCCAAGTGCTCTTTTACTCCTGATCTCAGATAGGAGTGAGACAGAACAGGTGAAATGTGAACAAAATAAGGTAATTGGGTGAAAATCGTTAATTGCAATGTTAGATTACTAAGACAATTGTCATTAATTGTCTATACTAGCAGAAAACTAGAGTCATGACCTTTTAGTCATTTTACATGCAATGCCAGAAAATACACTTATGCTCATTCTGGAGTTTTTAAAAAAACTTTGAGGTGCAAGTTTTATTTGTTTTTCCTATTAGTCAAATTTCCGGGATGTATAGTAACAATCTACCTCGCCTGTTTTTACCATAATTACAAAATTCCTAACACCAACAAATTCAATTTTTATAGACAGGAATTTGTAAGACCTTTAATGTTATTCAATTTTCAAGTAAATACGTGGCACCACATGACAAGCATTAATGACACAAACATCAGTAAGATGTTAAGTGCTAAGGCACTTTTTGAAAAAAACTTAAAATTTTAAAGATAAAAATTAGACAAAGAAAAATTCATTAGTGGAAGTCAGAATGCTTTTGTGTAGGAGTTGCTTGTGCAAAAACATAGCTGCATATTGTTCATTAAAAGGGAGATAGACCTTGCACTGAGATATGTAGATATACCCTAAATAATACCAGTATTTTGCAATGTACTCTTTCTCTTACTATAATATCTGAGCATCACCAAATTGCATAAACATTAACAATTCACATAAAAAGGGGTATTTGGGATGATTCTCATCATTAGTAGAGGAGGTTGCCATTATCTTTTTCACTACATGGAGCAGAGATTTTGTGTATATTTTTAACACTTTTTTCTCTGTTCATAAATGCACGATTCTTGAAGCATAAAGTTCCATCCAGACTCTGTTCCTGAACCCATTAAGCAAGAAAACAAGCACAGAAAGTAAAATCAAAGAACTTGGTTGTTACCCTGGCACGTTTCTAGCCTGCTCCCAGCCTCCTGTTGCCATGGCTATCTGAAGCTGCAAGTGCTGCTGCGGTGCTTTGCATCTCCTGAGTGTCTTCAGACAGATGAAAATGAAGTCACAATCTTTCTGTATTGAAAACAGGTAAAAAAATAGGGTTAGAACTTGAGGAGAGTGGATAACTCTAATTCATAAATACACACTTTCCTGGCCTTGACCGCAGGAGGGGGGACGTAAACCAGAGGGCCAGCTTTTCTGGTTCAGATCCAGTGGAAAACAGGGATATAGCTTGTCAGATTTCCTTCAGTGACAAATCCAAGATATAAACCCTTGATTTACCGTATGGATTTACCTTCACTTGTAACCAAAATCAAGACCTGATGGATTTGCATCTAACCTCTTCCTGATCTCTGGGGCTACAGTCTCAAAATATGAAAGGAGATTAATGGGCACAAAAGGAAGATCCAAAACCTCCCCCAGGCAATGAGGGACAGAAAGGAAAACAACCTTCATTTCCACGGGACAGCAGGGAGAGAATACCAGACTTACTTTCCTACAGGGAAAGTACACACCTGAATTTCTGACTTCACCTCAGGGATTTGACTGCCACAGTCAAATGTCACCCAGGGGCTGGCAGGGCTCTCCTTTTGTGCCACTGTCAGCTCTGGCTACACTGTCTCTGGGTTGCCTTCCTGTATGGGAAGGGCAATAGCTGCTTTACTGAGGCTCTTGTCCCCCCACACTTCCCTGAGTCAGATCAAGGGCAGCATTTGTGGCAGTGCAGCAAAAAAAGGCACCTTACACAGCCTGGGTGAGCTGAGTTGTATCAAACGGACCATCATGCTTAATGTGAGCTGAGCAGGGAAAGGGGCTCTCTGTAATCCAGCTCGAATGACAAATGGTTAGCTGTCAAAGGTGAACAAATGAAGAAATGTAAGTGAAAAACAAAACAAGCTACCCTTCAAGCAATGTGTTTTGCTTTGGGCGTTCCAGAACTTGGCACCTGTTCTGGGAAGATGGGTTTTTTTAGAAATTTTCACTTCTTATTTGTAAATGGTCAGTAGATAATTGTTAGATTTATGGAAGTGTTTATTCCTCTTAAAAGAAATATCTTAAAAGAAACCTCTAAACTGGATGGACTTCTTTATGGTCTGTGAAGAGTTATAGACATGCTGCAGGTCTCATCTCTCTCATCCATAGCTGGAGGATCTGAAATATATTGGATGAATCCTGCAGCAGAATTTTTCCTCTGACTCTAATGGGAGACCTACGCAGTGAGGTTCAGACTAGTGGCCTCCAATGTAGACATCTCTGTTTGTACAGATCAGTCCTCCATCAAGAAAAATGCTGACCTTTTTCTGTTATAATAAATTTGATTCCTCTGTCCCATCTCTCTCTTGACAAACAAAGCAGCTTGTCAAAGGAAAGGTTGAGCTAGAAGGTAAAAACACAGGTGGAAATTACTTTGGTACAAGGATTAATTTGACTGCAAGACAGCAGCATAAAATTGCTCCTTGCAGCATTGTACTAAACACAGTATTTTTCATACAATTCTGAAATACGCTACTGATTTTGCTGATGACTACCATAGATCTTGGCTGGCTTTTCCATTTCATAATCATGACTCCTTGACTTTTTTACATTCTGCTATTGCTCAGATATTAATGCAACCTTAGTGACAAGTGTTCAGTAGCCCAGATGAGATGCCAAAGGTTAGTAATGACTTTTGAACAAACACTGCTGAAGTGGCAGCGCATACTTGAAAAGGCACAATTTCTCCCAGCAGTACAATATTATACTTTAACTTTGTATGCAGAGAGCCTGTGGGTGTCTTTTTATTTGTCAACAGCATGCAACAGAGCACTGCCATTTTGCACTCTGGTGGGAAAGTGTTACTTCAACCTAATTGACTCTTTTTGCTGCATGGAAATTATTTACCTAGAAATACTACAGTAGAGGGCCAAATTGCTTTCAAAAAAATCCAATTACTTGGAATCTTTTACAGGATGAAGGCTTTGCATTGTGGCAGTAGCTACCCTCTATTGTTAAGGCTAAAATGATGCTGTACTGAACAAACTCTCCTTAGCCTCTTACTTTCTCTTGGTTGTTGTGTTTGTATGGCAAAACAGGCTGTTTACGAAAAGAGAGGGAATGTTATTCAAAACTGGCCCACTTATCTGTATTTGTATTATGTTCCAATCAGATGAACTGAAGAATGAAAACTACATAAGTAATTAATTTCTTTTGAATAAATTGAGTTTTATTTTGTGTGTTGTCTTGACATTTAAAAGCTAAGCTGGAAGGATGAGTCTGTGATACCTTTACTATAATTCATCCTGCTTTTAGAAATCTGTAGGAGAACAGATCAGGTACTACATGTCTATAGAAAAGAAAAAAAACAGGACTTAGCTCTAAACCGAGGGGGTGGGGTAGGGGTTTAGGGAGCAGGGAAGAGGACTGAAAAGTTTCACAGACAAATCAGATTCATGTCAATTTTCAGAAATATGGTAATATAATTCATCAATTAATTTATTTGTAAACAAGTAGAAAATACAAAGAGATAAACACCAGTCAGCATGGGTATGTGAGGAACAGATTACAGACTTCTCTTTCATGCTAGCATGGCAGATTTTGTGGTTAGAAGAAAAACATACAGGATTTACATTTTGAATTTCACTGCTCTTTTGACTCTACCAGACGATAGTTTTGTAATCAAGCCTGGGGAACCTGGAGATGATGAAACCATAACATGCAACAAAACAGCTTGGAAAACAATGATGTAGGAATAGCTGCTGGAACCTCCTGCCAAACCAGAGGGTGTTTGGACAAGGGTTTGTCAATGTCCTGCCTGGAGTCTGCACAGAATTTATGTGTGGGAAGAGGGACTAAAACTTCCCAGTTATGGACCCTGAAGTCACTGGGACGCTCAGAGGAGGTGCTGAACAGAAACACAGGAGCTCTGTGTGGGGGATGGTGGTGCAGCACAGGAGCATCAAGAGCAAGGCACGCCAATAACCACCCCACTTACACCAATGCCTATGATACATCATTCTGCAGGGGTACTATACCCAGAAAGCCCCATGCTACCAGGCAAATCTAGAAAACCACAGCCTGTGACTGCAAGGTAGAAAACAGCCAGGAAATTCTTAGAGGGGTATTATAAAGTAAGATCTGCTCTATTTGTTATTCGTGCTTTGTAAGTACATACTGCTAAATGAGGGGAAGCCAAAGAGGAGACCCGAATGTTGAATCTCTGTTCCTCCATTTGCTGCATGACTTTTCCCAAAGGTCACCAGATAGCTCTTGCTGAGGCACCACCCAAGAACAGTTTGAGTTACAGGTCACTCAGACCTCCCTCAAGTGGCAGCAGGGATGTCATTTTGTCCAGCTTGGCTCTCTGGCAAAGTCCTCTTTCAGGAGTCCTGCTACAGCCTTTCCACTTTCAAGTACCTCTCCCAAATGCCACATGTGGCTCCCTGTCCTGCAATATGGAAAGCACCGTGGTGGATCACACCACATCTTTCACAGTGTCGTAGAGACTCCAGGCTGGGAAAATGTACGAAAATGGCACAGGAATGGCACTGGGGGCTCACAGATGGTTCTGAGGACACCACTGAGAGAGAAGGGCTGCATTAGCCAATCGGCTCAGCCTTCAGCAGCCAGTTCCACAACCCATGGAAGTGACCAGTGATCATTTCCAGGCTCTCTTTTGTTCAGGAGTGTGACCATGATCTGTCTCTCTCCAAATTGTCTTGCACAAAAGTATGACTAATTCTGAAGGTTCATGTGTATCTCCTGAATGTAAATATACTTTCAATAGGATAATTACAATGACTTCCTAATTTCCTACACACGATTGAAGACACTTGTTTTCTTAATTCACATCGGCAATGTAGACTTAATAGTTCATACTCATCATGTGATGGATACATTTTTAAAAAATAGTTTTCTCTCCCTAAACCTTTTTCAATAATTTATTTCATACACTAATATACCTTAGAAATGACTAAACAAATGAAGTTCATGCACTTTCACGGTCCTAATCTGAAATTCATAATTATTTGGAAGGTATTACAATGTACGGCGGAAAAACCTGCGTCCTTTCTACCAATCATTTCTAACTGAAGCATCAGTGAAGATTACTTTGTTGTTATCAGCAGCTACTCCGGCAAACAACCAAAACTGTTTTCAAGTTGTAAGCAGCAAACAATCACATCTTTCTGAAAATTTTCTGGTTTTTAATTAACAAGAGAAATGCAGCTAATAACTGTCTCTTTTTTTTACGTTGTTAATACATCACTAGCAACAAATTAATGTTGCTTCCAAGTACTTTAAGTCTGTGTAAAAATAAGAAAATTCTGGTATTTTGTGAAAAATGACAAGGTGTCAGAAATATTTTTCCTCATAAATAGGAAAAGTAGAGTTTTCATGAACAGCAGTGGAAAAAGAAGGGAGATTTCAACGCAAGAAGAGTGGAAGGTAGACTTCCTGATAGACTTGCTTGAAATATCTGCTGGAGATAATCAGGATATTAGCTCTCTTCAGCGGAAGTTGTATCCTCAAACTATAAAAATTCTGTCATAACAGACATGTAACAGAAAAGGTTTTAATCTCAACAAACATACATGCATATATCGAGGAGTAATGGCCATAAACTAAAACACAAGTTCCACCTCAACAGGAGAAAGAACCTCTTTACATTGAGGTTGGCAGAGCTCCGGAACAGGTTGCCCAGGGAGGCAGTGGTATTTCCCTCTCTGGAGATATTCAAAACTCACCTGGGTGCACTCCTGTGTAACCTACTCTAGGCGACCCTGCTTTGGTAGGGGGGTTGGACTGAACCATGTCCCTTCCAACTCTAACTGTTCTGTGATTCTGTGATTTCTAAGAAAGGAAATTAAACAGCATTCCTAACTCTTTCTAGGGTTGGGACACCTACACATAACAGTTGTTAATTTATAGCACATTCTATTTTGAAAATAGTCTGCAGAATGCAAGTTGAATGTCCCTGTTTTGTGTCTTTATGCCAGTTATAAATCACATTATAATAATGTACATTACTTTCTCTTTGGTGCTTAATTACAACCTTCCTTCCTAATTACAACTTCTTTGAAAGTTCATATAGTGTCTTCAAAAGTCCATAGAGTGCATGTCCTTTTGTTTTGGCCCACAAATGACATTATTTTAAGTTTGTTTTAGGACCATACTCTTTGCTCACCGAATGGTGAGCTAAATTGGGCTAAACTAACTCCTAGCTCCACTGACCTTTTTTACTTACTCAAGAAATGTCCATGAGGCCTCTTCTGGTATTATCAGCTATTTGCATGATTGTAGAAAATGAGTATAAATGCATTTTCCCTGGTGCTTATATAATGCAGGCTTCCCCTTCAACTTTCTATGGCATTAATTCCCATGGGCTGATCCCTGTGTGTTAACAATCCAAACTATGAGCTGGGAATCCTCCAGCTGCTCATCCCATGAGGTGATGACGACAGGAGCAGATGTGTCTCCTTTTCTGGGCTCTTTGTAACCTGATGAGTTTCTTTCCTCTCATTCTGTAAGGAGCAGACAGCCCATTTTAATTGCTTTATGCCCCTAAGAATTTGTGCTCCCAGGGTGTGTGAAGGTCAGTGCAGAAGACAGACAGCACTAATACATTCATGAGGCAAGCACTCTTCTTCTGGGCAGAGTGCTGGTCCCACGAGAAGGGCAGCAGGATGTTTATGTGCATCTCTCCAGTTCACAGCAGACTGGATCCCAATGAATATCTCACAGCATAGTGGGCCGTGCCATGTGTCTTCTTGGGCCAGGGACAATCCTCAGCCCTGTGAGTGTAAACATTACTTGCTTGGCAGGTAGCTGGGAGAATTGTTTGTCCATTATCATTGCCTTGAGCAACATGTGTGACCAGATCTTTTCTTTTCTGTGGGCACAATGGTGTGCCACCCTCCAACTGAACTGAGTCCTTTGGTAAAGCGCTCAGACATCTGAACAGAGCTGGACAAAATGGGTTTAGTGGTTTTTGCAGGATCCTTTTTATATTCAAAACAAGGCAAATTCACCAAAATGAAAGTGTTGTGTAGGACTGCTATAAATTCCACCCAAATTGCTATTTTTGTAATGGCGACTATGCAAATGCTTGGAGCTACGGAATAACTGTTTAAGAGACACAGTAAATAAGCAAAAATTTGAAATTCTCTGCATTATTTTGAATAAAGTCAAATTCAGTTGCAGATCTACACATCTAGGAATATACCTGTGTTACCCAAAAGCATAGGAGCATAGAGAACGTTCTGTGCATTTTTATCTTTGTCTTTAATTGAAAAATGGATACAAGTGAAATCAACAAGGAATGAAACTGATATTTTATTTCACTTGGTCTTTGATATTGAAAAAGCTAAAATCATCACCTCTTTCAATATTAATATGGTGTCTGAGCTCACAGTGTGTTACCAGGAGTGTGCTTACAGGTCCTATAAGTAGCCATCTCTAGCTAATTGGCTAATGCTAGGATGGGGTTCTGCTTATGCTAAAAGCATAGTCAAGTTACATTTATTTATAGTACCACCCTGGTAATACAACTTAGACAGTTCGTAAGCCTTTGTATCCACCTGCATCTCTTCAGGGGGGCACATGCTTCGTTTTACACTACTGCTGCCTTTCTCAGTCAGATGTGTCTTGACAGAGCCACTTATCAGTCTGAGTGACTCAAGCAGACAGGGGCCAAGAAAGAAATTTAAATACACCCATTGTGGTGCAGGATGAGTAATAAAACACAGTTATGCTTCATTTGTCAGTCACATTTCTGGAAATTTAGTCTGTTCCAGAAAGTTAAACATGAATCCAGCTGCAGCAGGTGGAGCCTCATTTTATGTGCCAGCAACTGGCATCCCAAGAAGGATTTAGTAGGTGTAAATGCCTTCATACAGAAGTGTCACTTAAGTTCTTCTGCGTTGCTAACAAATGTTCACCTTTTGCTCAAAGTGATTCCATTGAATTGCCATCAGTGAGGAACTAAAGATAACTTTCCCCCAAAGGATAATGATTGGTTCATAAAACAAAGTGTGAAACCCTGAAATAAAAATATTAGACAATATACTCTCTTACTGCAAAATACATAAAAAGGAATTACTCCTCAAAGTAATATTATCTCATCTCTGCATGTATCCATTTCACCTGGAGGAGGTGTTTCCCTCTTTTACACTCTATTATGCAAATTCAATATGGAATTGAGCCAGTTTTCTTCAAGTCCTTTTTTAACAGAAGCATTTTCTATGGCCTTTTATGGCTAGCCATGTGCCCTCAGGGTTGCAAGAATATCTACTGCATTTTTTAAAGGAAATTAGAGTTACGCTACATTTGAGATTAAAAAAAAAGAGAGAAAAAGAAAATATAGAAACCAGGAACATCAGGCTGATGGTGGAAATAGGTCCAGCATGTTAAATGAAAACTCATTTTTTTGCAAGACAATCAAGTTAAGGGACAACACCTTGTTGAAGACCATAGGCCTTTTGTCAAGCGACAATTTAATCTTCAGCAGCTTGTGACACCTGCCACCCAGGGAACTATCATGCATATGTATGCTTCATGTTTTCTGATCCTTCCTTGTATATTTAAGCCTCATCTTCACATAAAACAAATTTGATGCTTGTGGCTGGTTATGGAAATGTGAAGGGCAAAGGCTGATGACCAAAGATCTCTTTTTATGCAAGTGTCCTTTGTAATTTGAAGCAGAGCATGAGAGATACATATTTATTTGAAAAGTTCTTACATAATTGGTTTTTAAACTATTTTCCAAACATATTTCTGAGACACCAGTTGGTCCTAAAAAGCCCTCTCCAACATGTGGTCTGGCATATTCTCACTACAAGTGATAGCTATTGTTCATCATTTTTGGTGTAGCGTGACTGGTAGACAGAAGTTTGCAGCTTTAGAGATCTGGAGAAAGACAAGCTTTTAAACATTTTTTAAAATTAGGTATGTTAGATAAAAGTTGCTATGGTGTTGTGATGTAAAAGCATTCTTCCCTCCTGTACATCTTTGTTCTCATGTGACAAAACAGCGTAGCAGAGATATTGAAGTAGGAGGGGACCCACAGTTTTTGGGTTTCTCCTACCAGCTCCACTACCAACCAGCTGAGAAAATCACTCTCATATTGCTCGTGCAGTAATTTCAGTTAGCTATCTTCTAAAGTGATCTGAAGTAAATACAGCCCTGCTTTTTCCCCGCCTTGGACTATATCGAACTTCTTATATGCATGAAGGATGTTTATCAAAACTGTAAATACTGCAATACAATCTGGGTTTGGATTAATATGTTATACAACAAACAATTCATCAGTAATTCAAGCCCTCTAACAAAGTGCTGCAAATTTCTTTTCCCAAAAGAAGTTGACAGTTGACAGTATCTGGGATGGAAGAGTGGAAGAGAGGGGATCTTCAGCATCAACGCTGCAAGAGGAGGACCAGCACATTTTTTTATCAGTTGCACACATTTTCACAACAGCAAATTTTCATTGATTACTGGACTTCAGCTTTCCCAATTCAATTCCCAAACAACAGCTTATTCGTTTTGTGCTTGCAGGAACTCTTTTGGATTTACATAAACTTGTGACTGTTGTTATCCGAGTTTTAGAGTTTCTCTGCTATTCTCTTACTTGAGGGTAATTTTACCTACAGTTTTGTACTAAAATAATTTAGCCAACTTGAAACATAGAGAATTTTAAACTAATATCTGCAATTTCTCTCTACTTAGGTTCTCAAATCCCTTGCACTGCATGAATCTTCTGTACCAACTGCTGCACTTAGTAGACCGTTATGCTTTTCTCATCAGTGAGCCATGGACATACAATATTCCATTTCCCTGTTCACCTTAAGAGTCTAATTTATAAACATGAAATAATATTCCCATAATCTGTAACTGTTTCCAAAAGGTACCTGTTCACATACAGCTCATACCACAGTTTGCAAGCAGCTATCAGAATATGAAAACAAAGCAAAAAACCATTCAGCATATACTTTGCATCTCTAGCCCATCACTCCCCCTCCATCTTCTTGCTACCCATCCAACTACCCAAAGGGGGAAATTCAATATGACTTCACAGATTTAAAATTGAAAATATTTTTCCTGAGGAAAGGAACATTCTGTATTTCATAGCATAAGCAAAGTGCAAAAACATTTGGACTGGAATATTTGATTCAATCTCTCTATAGATATTCCTGCAAAAAGATTCATTGCTTAAGACAACAACTTCTAATGTCCTTCCTCTGAATATTTCTCTTTAGTAGTAGGTGTCGGGGGTTTTTTAAGGAGGTATTCCACATAATTCCAAATTTGCTTACCATACTTCTTTTAAAGAGGGGGGTGGTTTTGCATAAAAACTGTATCACAGAATCTCTGAATCACAGAATGGTTGAGGTTGTAAGGAACCTCTGAAGATCATCTGGTCCAAACCTCCTGCTCAAGCAGGACCACCCACAACCAGTTTCCCAGGACTGTGGCCAGATGACTTTTGAATATCTCCAAGGATGGAGATCCCTCAACCTCCCTGGACAGCCAGGGCTTGGACAGTGAAAAAGTGTTTCCTCATGTGTAGACAGAACCTCCTGTGTTTCAGTCTTTGCCTGTTGCCTCTGGTCCTGCCTGAAGACACCACTGAAAAGAGCCTCGCTCCATCCTCTTTGTAGCTTCCCTCCAGGCACTCACACATATTGATGAGACACCCCCTGAGCCTTCTGTGGGCTAAACTCAGCTCTCAGCCCTTTATTATAGGAGAAATACACCAGTCCCTTCATCGTTTTGTGTCCCTTCACAAGATGTTCTCCAGTATGTTCATGTCTATTTTGTACTGGGAAGCCCAGAGCTGGACACAGCACTCCAGATGTGGCCTCACCTCCCTCAACCTGCAGGGAACACTTTGCCTAACACAGCACAAATCATTGCTGTTGACCAGAATGCTTCAAAGACATATTTAGTAGCTGGTGCTGACATCTCTTTGATACTTCATCAAATCTGATACCACAGTTTCCTTGGCATACGTTCTTTTCCTCTTGAGTGCTGTTGACTATGATTTTGCATACAGAAGTGAAGTGACATAGCATTCACTTAGGAGTTTTGTGAGCAAAAATCACAAGCACATGTAAATGAGATGTAGAATTGAGCTGCCTTCATACAATACAGAATAAGGTGCAAGCAATCCATTCAAAGAAAAAAACTATACCAACTGTGGCTCAAATTTTAAGGACACGGTCATTTTATAAAACTGTATTTGGCTTTAAGTCTCAAACACAGAGCAAGACTCCAACGGAAAAAAAAAAATCATATTAGAAGGAAAAATACCTCTTCTAAGTGACAGAATCAAGTCCAGATTTTTCTGTTACCTAGGCAAATATTTTTCCCATTTGGAAGTATGGGAAAGCAGAGTTTGTAATAATGATGTTTGTGGATGGTAAATTAGTTTGAGATTTTTCCTCTTTTGTGCAGCTCCTAGTGCAAAATAACTCCTCATGCATATCATAAATCCTATTTGTACAGCATACACGTAGATGAGCTCCCGAAGTTTAAACACCTCAAACTGAAAAACGTTGGCTTCAGCATGTTTGCTTTCCTAACACCTGGAGCCATTGTTACCAGCAAGAAGGCTTGGCTTTAAAGTCAGGGGTAGTGTAAACATCTGGAAGTTTACCTGACCAAATATGAGTTCATATAAGACATTCTGCTGTACATTTGGGCTCCCAAATGGGAAATGACAGACAGGGTCCTGAATGTACCAGGTGATCACCGATGATTATGATTCACTGAGGTAACCAACCAACAAAGATCTCAGACCTCAGGGTCAAATGCATGTGGTATATGCAGTGGAAACAGGAAAATATCAGGACTGCTCTAAAAGGTAGAGATCTCTGCTAAGAGTCCATACAAAATTCTGGCTAGTTGAGCCCAAGAAAACGTTGCAGAGCTCTAACACTGCAAGTATGTTCAGGAGTATGGAAAGTCAGGAGAACACGACAGAAAAACTGAATTTGTTTATGTCAGCAAAATGAAAGTGGAAAGGACGTGTAACCACTGTTTACAAATAAGTATGGCAGAAGAGAGAGGGATCTGTAGGAACGAAAAAAACAAACAAACACACGAAAAAAATCAGTTTTGAGAATAATTTTTGAGTAATGGCACAAGAGCAAATTGCTGGAAATCAGAAATAGGATTCTAATGACAAAGGAATTGGAGCAATCTGCCAGTGATAGCAAAAGAACTACTTCTGTTTCTCTATGGAACCTCTCAAGTGCATGAAAGGGTCAAAATAGCTCTCCATAAGAGCAAATGATCCAGGAAGTCTCTTTCAGGTCTGTAACACCATGGCTACACCTCAGTTCCAGAACTGCCCTGGATGAGTAACTGCACACAGACTGAAATAGCTCATGAAGTGCTAGATGAGATATATTTGTAGCAATACAATTTCTTCCTAAGCTGGTAGCAGTTCCATTCTTAGCATGAACAGATTTTTATTTCTGGGCTGCAAGTGTTTCAACCAGCTAGATAGCTGCTAACTATCTCTAAGTGCCAGCAGCAGCTCAGCTTAACCAGAGCAAATGGGCGTCAGTACTAGCAGCCAGTAATCCTAGCCAATTCCCACTGCCTTTCCTTGGAGACAAGCAGTTGCCAACAAAAAAGGGTGAACAGGCACAAGCCAAAAGCAGGTTACACTTCCAAAATGCTTGAGAAGTGCCACTCTGGAAAGATGAATTGAAACAAGATGTTAATCAACTTACCCTCACCACTGGAATGCTCAGTGACATAAACCCCACATCTCTCACCCTAAGCAAACTGTAGAGAGAAATCAGCTTTCCTCCCTCATCACCTTGTACAGTAGAAGAAATGCTTCAGAGGCTTTCAGCATATTTGTGTTTCAGCTTGCAGCACTGATAACAGCTCTGACCCTGACATTGCTTAAATCAAGATGAGCAAGAAATGAAGAACTTCTTTCTCTGCTTAGTTCCCTTATAAGTTATGGTTATGCTTTGAAACACTCCACTCAAAGATACAGCAATAAATGGTGACCTATGTGACAGACATGCTGTGCCCATATTTTTTCTCCTCTTATTTGGCAGCACTTTGTAAAGGCAGTCATTTTTTGACATTTTTTATATTCTTCACATCCTGCACAATGGCTGATTTCACTGTCAAAGCTACATCTGGACTGGCATAAATCTGTATATGGTCTAACCATAGGTTTATTGAAGCAATCATGGTCATTATCTCTTCTTTTCCTTGAATGTGTATCATCTCATACAGAGCTCTACTATTATCCCTGATATGAGCGTATCTGAGCAGGGTCATTTTAAAGACTAATTCAAAATATTACATAATATTTCATCTAATAGCACAAAACTGATTTACAAATTTGCAGAAAAGTTATTTGCACTGTTATATAGCATGGTTAATAGCTGAGGTGCATAACAACCACAATCAAGACATTCCATCACATTTTATATCTGGCTGCCTTTTACTGATAGGCTTCCTGTACTATATGTACCCTTTTACATGAATTATCTGTTGATTTCTACTGAGTTAATTCACCCTATCTCTGTTGTTACAGCTACTAGTGGATCTTTCACATGTTTAATACAGGGTGGCATAATTTTTCCAAACACCAGTTTTCCTTTATTTCCATAAATGTGAAATTCTTAATTATGTATTTGCTGTACATTAAACTGAAGTAAATAAATGAGATTTGACAAGATGGAGATGACAGTCGTAAGCCATGCCATCTGTGAACAGTGGGATTTGTTTACAGTTTCATTTCTCACTCCTAATCCTACTGCGTCCCAGCATGTAAAGATCAGTGCCATCAGCTAAAACATGTTGGATACCCTAGAGTGGTCAGCTGAACTGGACAGAGGGCTTTTGCAGTGTTTAAAAAACTACAGTTAATTTACAAGCTCTCAGAGAGCCCAGAATTGGAATTGCCACAAATTGCATTGATTCTGCATCATTTTAATGTGACAGCAACGTCAAATGGAGAGTGGCATAATTTTTGTTTCAAAATTCAAAACTTCAGAAGAACTCAAAACTACTGGCAGTCCTGCAATAAAAAGGAGCTCAGGTTTGACTTCAGCTTATATTCTTCCTCATAAAGGAAGAAGAGTTTGTGCATAAGAAGGAAGATCACATGGAAGAAAAAGTGATGCAATGACACATGAAGTAGAGGTGAAGCACAGGCTCAAGAGTTAATTCCTGTTACTGGACAAATGATTTGATTTCTGCATGTACAACAGAGGTATGTACAACTCTCCTGGAGTGGAGACAGCTTTTTAAAGGAGGTGTTCTCCTTCTCTTCTTATATAGATGAAGCTTAGCAACAAAGGGCCATGACTTTGGTGGAGGCACCTACACGCTCCTAGAAGGAGATAGCATTTGCATGGAATTTGGTTTGAAAAGAAATCATATACTAATAGGTTTAGTCCTGTCATTCTGCTCTTTTCTGAGCTATACTAAAGCTCTGAATTTCCTTTGAGTCCTTGAAAAGCCTCTCATTTAGCAATTTAATTTATATAATACATATGATCTTGGCAGTTGGATGCTTTGCAGGAAAGAAAAAATTTAACATTACATAAGCCACCCACAACAGGTAACAGAAGCTAAATTACTGCTGTTGATGCTGTTGAAAACCTTGACAGTCAAATTAACTAAACAAAAAACAAATCTATCAAAAGCTAAACACAGCACATCCAATTTGCTTTATACTCCCCAAGCCACAAAACTTGGTTGGATCCAAGTGACAAACTGGAAAACTCTTCTGCTGGAAAAAGCCCTGCCCTGGTTTTGCTTGCGCATATGACCAGGCTGTCTGGTGGAGATCCCTCACTGGCAGGCAGCAGGAATAAGGAATACAGACCTGTTTCACAGTTTTCTTGGCTATCTGTTTTTGAATAATGTCAGCATTTTCTTTCTCTGGAATGTGAGAGTAATGTTGGTACCACCCATTTCAAGGAAGAAGTGGATAAAGTTCAGTGCCCTCAGGAAAACGGACACAGGGGAGTCATGAGCCTGCACTACATCAAGCTGCTGTTCCCCTCATCCCAGGAAAGATGAGCACCCTCCCTTAATCTGTTTCACATGGACCACATGGCTCTACAGTTCCTGAATGCTGGTTTTATGAAATTAGAAAAACCTCTGGGATGTAAGGGATATTCAGCTCTCGCCTGTGTGCAGAGAACAGTATATTAACTGATTTAACTAGGCTTACATTCAGAACTCTTTAGCAAAACAAAATCTTGCTTTGAGAGGCAATGTGATCCTATGAATTAACACTGAGATGAGAAGTAATTTGTTCAACAGACTGTTGCTGAAATGTCATACATTTCGGACCACATTGGGAAAATCATGAGCTTCAGCAAGATGCATCTTGCCACCCCACCTCAAACACTTCCCCCTCCCAGTTAGTCAGCATACAGCTGGCCTGATCTTCAGGGGTGTTGAGCACCTGCAACTCATTCTGACTTCCACATCTAAAAAACAAATTCCGTGGGAGGTGTGAATGACTATTATCTCTGCAAATCAAGCTATTTGGGTAAAAAGGTAGAAATTTCATGCTCTTTTTTTTTTTTTTTTTAAGGTTCTGGTTGCATTATGCTTTGGTTTTCTCATTTCAGAAATCATAACAGTTTTACCAGCTTCATAAGAGCATAGTGTTTGTCACCTAGGAAAACACTAAATAAATGTTGGAGGACATTAAGTTCTCATTGCTTCTGCAATGAACATGTTTCTGACAGCTGCTGGCTCCAGAAGGCACTGGCCAAGTTTGGCTTCACAGGCTGTTCTGAGGGCAAAGACTCCCAGCCTGCAACCAGTTACCACTTTCATCTGGCAGAGCTGCACTGTGGCCCAAAGGTTGTACATCACCACCCCAGGCAAGGATCTGCCTCTGAAACATTCAAGTTCCTATGCACACTAAACCCAAATAACACACACTGTGATCACAGAAGCTCACCAGTCCAGCAGTAATTGCATAAATTCAGTTTAGGAGTTCAGTCTCCATGACAGGTATGGAGCTGAAATGTAAGAATATTAGGAATACAGATATCTAACATTTTTGTGTGTGTGTGAATATTGCAAAAGTAGTACATCCATGATAGTCTAAGAGCAGAAGTAAATCAAAGTTTGTGGGGAAAAGTGAAATGTGTGAGACTAGTGTGATAGAGACTAGCGTGCTAGAGACTAGCGTGCTAAAGCTGGAGTCAACAAAGAAGTGATTGAACACACAGCCTCTCTTGAGGTCTGAAATAGAAACAGCAGCTGTGAAAGCTGAAATTAACCCATCAGGCTGTCTGAAACAAACAAAAAAAATAGTAAGTACCTGTGGAGACAAAAAGTTTATTAAATACTCTGGACAAGAGTGAGAAATACATTTATCCCTCTTCAAGATTAGAGTGGTTAGCTTGGGGTGGAATGTGTTAAACAAGAACAGGTCTCAAAAGAGACTTTAATCTCTTATAATTTGTAAGAGAGATGACTTCTAGTAGCTGTTAACCTGTTTTAGTGTTTCATTGTGTCTCTGTGTGAATAACACCAAAAATTTCGGAGATGGTGTGTCTGCATTGAGAGAATTGTCCCCCACTGGAAGATGGAAGTTTCTGTCCATCATAAAAGAGTTTTGAATCATTAAAGTGATCTCCATGGCTGATCTTTTCAGAATAAATGAGGTGAGGTTTGAAAAGCTGAACAGTGATTGATTTTCTTCAGGTAAGCATATTTATCTGTGAGTGTCTTACCACAAATGGTAAAATGTAGTTTGATACTCATCAGATTATCTAAGGTGATTTCAATGTGGTGATATTCCAAAGAGTTTGATGGAGGGACAATTGTTATTGAATTTTATAAAAATCAGTGAGGAAATCCATGTTTTCAGTGTGAATGATAAAGCTTTCACTTAAATATATAAATAAACTAATCTCTTTTTATTTCCCTCTACATTTTCCCTATTCTTTTTTTTTCTTTTTTTTTTTTTTAGGTAGATCATAATGAATTTAAAATGTTATAGAATTATCTTTATGCTTATACTGTGCCCATTTTTTTTTTTTTAAGAAAATTGACTTCTATGAATCAATATAAGTAAGGATGGAGTAAGGATGAAGTAGATGGCTTTTGATTTGCATGGGCCGGAGCATAAAATGTTGATATTCATCTTGAAGTCATACTGAGGACAAAGCAGGATGCTTTTAGAGAGAGGAACATGGTGGACAGGCTAGGGACTTTCCCAGTGGACCTGACAGTACTGTAGTTGGAAGTTATGGTCATTAACTAGTTAATTGGGGAGAAAATATTTCATTTTCTGCACAGTCTTGCATTACTTCATTAGCCATGGTGTCATCTAGTTGCATGTTTGCACTACTTGTGATTTAGAACAGACTTTCTTTTTGAGAGAGGAAAAAATTGTAATGATGACTGGTTTGTTATTTCTCTTCTGGCTCTTTTCCTTAACAGAGCAGTCCAAGAGAGATTTTGTCTTGAGGCTTCAAAACCAACGTTTCTTCATCTTGTTCCTGAAATTTGCTGTAGGAGAAGGGGTACCAGACTTAACTTCTGGCTTGTTAGAGAAGTATGAAGGAGAGTCAGCAAAGTAACTCTAATTCCCCATACATAGGCATTTAATCTGGCTGTCCATCTTAGGAAGACATTTTGGCTTTTGGAGCTGACAGCTCACCTTAGGTAAGCAGATTCTTCATTGACTGAAGATTTTTGAATCGTTCTTTACCAGGTAGAGTTGGGGCAGCTGCTGTTGTGTTAGTCATGGTTATTTTTATAGCATTTTGGAGTCTTGCAAAATGGTTAGGGAAACTTCAGAAGCATTTCATTTTAGCCTGCTTCTTGTTTTAGTTCATAATTTTGGAGTGGTTAGATGAAGGAAATTATTTTCCAGTTTTTCTAGCATTCTCTTACATACTCCTACAGTGAATTTGGAATGGTGAATCTTAGTCAAATGGTTACTGATGGTCACATTCTTTAGAAGACTACTATCCTCCTGGAATAACCTCATAAAGTAGAAGAAAAATTTTTGAACTAACGATCCCTCTGCTAAGACACTGTCTCTATTTCACAGACACCAGCTGCCTTTTCTGTTTAGTAATCTAACTTGTTAATATAAAAAAAATAAACACAGAGTAATTGCCCTCTACACGCATTTATCTTTGAAGTTTGCAGCTTTCATTTCAGACGTGCTCAAGGCTTTGCATTCCTGAAAGGTGTCTATTTTCTCCATCCACAGTAATTGGGCCAATAAAAAAAATTATTACTTCTGTCTACAAACCCTGCTTTGCCCTAAGCCACCACAGTTCCTGCTTGAAATGAAATGGCACACTTCCAGGTTCTCAACTAAGGCGGAAGGTCAAAAGGATTATAAACAATTAAAAACGTCTTAATCCCCATTAAATAGTGGTGAATCACTGAGGAATGACCTGGGCAGATCGAAAGCAAGGAGACAAGCTGATAGAGTGAGGCTCTGTGGGAACACCAAGAGGATGGTGGTCTTTCCAAGGTCCCCATGTAAAGGGTAGACAGCACCTTAAAAATGGGGATGATACATTTTGGTTTTAAAGAGGTATTTTTTTTACTAGTAGTGATTTTTCCCTGAAAAAAATGCTTTAAAGGGACTGCCTACTCATTGCATTATTCACTACCCTTGCCCTCAGAGGGAATGATGCTTGAGTATGGGACCTGCTGTCAAGCATGAAGAAGACCCACATTAAATAGGTAAACCCCACAGGCCAGGAATGGTAGCTCCACATAGTCACGTCCCAGGTCATGCCTGCATGTGGGAAAGTGCACAGCCAGAGTCTGAGTCAGAAAGTAGCTAAAACCTACAAGGAAGAGGAGGAGAAAACTATTTACAAGGTTGGACTGCTTAGGGATACTTTTCGTACGTCAGCTATGAAAACGCCTATGAATTAGGCATTTGGAAGTGTCAAAGAACTGATGTGTTTATGCATCGTGGAAACATCCAGAACTCTCTCACTCAGGAGAAAACAAAACACTAGGGCTTTGGCAGTACCGTTGCCTTGATCCGCCATCCCACAAACTAGGCAAAAATCTTCTGAAACCATCAAGGGTGGATTGTTTCTCCATTGCACAATCCCCTTTTTAAGTTTCCTTAGAGTACTTGATAACTAGCTACTGCCAGACAAAAGAAATTAAGAGTATCTGGCCTGTGGTTTCCTTAGGAAAACAAATCTCCCAGGCCCCAGAATCTATGATTGCCTGAAAGAAATGAGAACGTAATGCCTTTGAAATGGTTAGCAAATGAAGTGAGGAAAACCATTGTTTCAAATTGATCTTTAGCCTGTAATTCTGCCATGGATAGATATAAAAGAATATCTTTTATTCTGCCTATGGCTATCATAAAATCAAATTATTTTTGTGTTGTCCAAGCTTTGTTTCAAATAAAGTAATAAAGGAAGAATTGATGGAGCTGAGGAAGAACTTGTGCATCTTTTCTTTTCCAAACTCCCGGATGAATCATAATCACACATGTCTGAGTAATCAATTTCACTAGTACATTGGCCAAACTCCCCAGCTGTAACTACGACAACGCAGTTACAGATTGATGTCTTTGGAAAAAGAAAAGAACTTAATTCACCCATCTCCTTTACACCCTGTTAAGAGTAATTAGGTGTCTTTTAAGCAAAGTAGCAGTAGACAACTTTCTAGCACCGGAATGACCCCTGCAAAGTAAGCATGAGACCCCAGAGGTGAGCTGTGTGTTCTGTCTCCACCCTATGGGTTTTTTTAATAATTCTATAATTAAGGAATACTGTCAAAAATTATGTGTTACACTGTAATTAAAGACAGCACTACAGCATCAACACAAACGTGTATATTCACATACATGTCTGTAGATGAGTGAATAGTACAAACACATGCACATAAGATATCTAACTCTAATTCTGCCAGCAAAGGATACTTTATTTCTGGCATTTCATCAGGTCTGGATGACCTGAGCAACAGGTGATGCGAGAGGACAGCATGGACATGACAGCCAGAACATTTAACTCTGCTGCTGACTCCACTATCACTTTCTACTGTGAACTTGGGTCACATCACCACTCTCCCGGCAAATCCACCCTAAAATAGGGGTGACACATATTGGGTCTCTTTGAGCTCATGTCAACCACCTGTGTCACTTTGACCATGGAGGGAGCTGCTCTTCTTCCAGAGTGTGCCCAGTGTCCTCTATTAATCTGGGGAGAGACGTCTAGGCATGACTGGTAAATAACGCAGTCTGAAAACAGGAAATAGAAAATGAGGCAGTAAGATACTAAGATTTTGAATTAGTAAAGGGGAAAAACACCAGGGAATTTAGTTTGCTTCCATACACGAATAAGTGTAGAAAATACGAGAAAGTTTTATAATAGACTGAACATTTGAAATTATACTACTTGTGTTTATCGATTTCTGTGATTTGCTGGAAGTGATCCATAGCTGCTGAGGATAGTTAACGGCTGTTACTTAACATCTTCTGCCAGACAGAGAGGTATTCATGGGACCCAAGCTAATGCAGGCACTAAACAGACCTGATTCTTTGTGACTGGCACTTGTGCTCTCCTGAATTCATCATCAGCCACTTAACCACGTATCTCACGTAAAACACTGAGGTTGCATGAAAGGTATCATGCAGAAAGCTGATTAAATGCTTACCAGTACCAAACCGACATTTTGCTACAGCAACAAATGATTTTACACACAACCATCTTTGGGTCAGGAGAATTTCAAAGCAATACGATTAGTAAGCAATTGATTTTTTCCTTTTCCTGTTTCTCTTGAGTATAAATTTACTACTGTGACGACTAACAGCCACTGATGTTTCTATTAGATGCTGGAAGAATTTTGGTACAACAATACTTACTTGCAAAAAAGAAACCCTTTCCTGCAGAGTTTAGCTTCTTCCTTCTTCTCCTGTAAATTACAGGTGAAATTAAAACTCTTCTGTATGTCCAAACTTTTTTATTGTTATACTGATCAGTCACAATCTCTTCTGAGGTGATATTCTGTCAGTCTGGAATGCATTTAATGGCCCCCATGAATTCTTTAGGAGAACGTGAACTTGCCTTGGGGAAGGAAAAAACTTATTTAATTGGCAACCATTTAAGCCAAAAGACATAACTAGATAACCACTAGAATTTGAACAATTTCTCTTTTAACTGCAGTTATATCTTCCTCTTACTCCTGAACAGGCATGGAGAGAGATCATCAACTTAGCATGGGAAGGGGAAGGGCAAGGGCAAGGGCAAGGGGAAGGGGAAGGGGAAGGGGAAGGAATGCAATGCGTGTTTTCATGTGAGAATCTACAACACCAACTTTATATGTCTCTCTCTGTCAAAACTGCCTGTACCAGAACAGACCAGGGTAGACTGAAGTTCATGATGGCTACCAGAATTCATCTCTAGTATTGCCTTCTATTACTATTTATGTCAGATAATCACTTTCACAGCTAGAACACAGTTTTCAGAAATGAAAGAAAGGAACCTGGTTTTTTTCACTTAGGAAGTCCTGTTATTTACTATACTTGCTTTCTGCATTTTTTTTTTAAATGGGTGGAAAATCTTTTTTTTAAAAAAACCCTCTATACAGCATGGGTTCAAAGCCCACAAAAAACAGGTAAAATTAGTAACTGCTTAGGATGATTTTGTATCTGGATTATACTTTAAATGCTGAATTTTACTCTAAAATTTTGCCTTCCATACACCTTTTCTATAACAGATACACAAAGGACATTAATGATAGAGCCACTGTAAACCCCACATATATAATGAGAATATAAAAAAAATTAAAAAGCAGAATAACAACCTATTTCAGAAATAGAGATTTCATGTTAGATACACAATATACCATTCTCATTATCACCATTATTCATAAGGATGACTCACATCTACAACTGAGGTCTGTTTATTTTAAATCTTTTTCCATTTATTGTTCTCTACAGAATCAGAGGTGATAAGGTGACAGTATGTCTGCTTTTTTTTATACATCAATTATAAAAGGAAAATAGAATCTCCCTCATTTTGATGAGCAAGTAAGCATAAAATGCTTGCCCATGGTTTTTTTGTTTCTTATGCATTAAAGAATCTGCATAGGGTCATGAGCAGTCACCATTTATCCAAGCACACTGATGCATGGGCATTTCCAGAAGAACTCACATTAAGTTTATGGTAAATTATAGACATACATTTCTGGGTATGCTCAATAGAACATTAGGCACCTATTGTCAAAGAAAAAATTTGACCAAACCATACCAGACATAGACTTTTATTGGTTGTACTTCAGAACTTACTTCTATACATTGGGAGGATTTGTGGTTGTTTGTTCCTCAAATCATATTACAACAATTCAAGATTCATTCAGCTAATAGCATTGAGCCAGAAAGAGAAAAATTACTATGGTTTGTTCATCTTTTATTCATACGTGATCTGTGATTTATTTAAAATTAAATTATAAGCAGTCATTTTATGCATCTGACTCCTTGCCATAGATCATAAATTTTCATACAGAACTGAAGCTTTGCATGTGCACCCACTCTGTTAAAGGAGGTCCTCATGTGGTAAGGGAGGTCTGATTCAGGTGGAAGAGGTAATTTTTCAGTTATTTCGTGGAGACAGAAGCTCAAATGTGAAGTTCCAGCTTCCTACATACATTGTGAACATTCTGAACATTTTACCTAGAAACCACATGTTCTCTGCGTGAGATGGGTTTGATTACAGCTCTGTGTTTGTTTTTTTATTTTGCTAACGCACTCTCAGTGTGTCAATCCAATCCATCTTGTAAGAAGCTGGCATTGTATTAAGGGTTTTCTCTGGTAATGAGAAAGAGGTAAAGCGTCCAGGATGCTTTCGTTTGGTCATTATCGGAATGACTAATTAATGTTACAAGGAAACAGAAGTCCTAGTCTAGAACAGACAGCGCCGTCTTCAACATGGCTGCTTTTCAGAAAGCCAGCTATTGATTTCCCTCATGCACTGTAGAGCTAACAAAAACTTGAGGTTCTGGACACTACCCTGAGAGCTGGACACTAAAAAAACCCTCTGCTAGCATGCATTGGCTAAATACGTTATGGGATCTACATCTTGGAATGTTCGTTTACATTCAGATTTGAAAAGAAGCTGGTAGAAAGAAATGTGATGATGAAAGATGGTGAAATGAAGTTCATAACATTTTTTTAATTCCTGCTGGAAATGTATATCTGGACACCTAACAGGGCTCTCGTGCTGCAGGGCAACCATACTAAACCATCTGAGCCTTAGCTAAGGATTAAAACAGACAGCTATCAAAGTCAGCGAGTTACTACCGAGTTAGTCATAGCTTAGTCCAGTCATCAGACATGATAGAAAATGAATTTACACAAGTCCTAAAGTAAGACTGAAAACTGGTGGTTCACTATTTAGTTAAAAGTACTCAGTGCTTATTTTCAGAACCGGTTTGAAAGCTCTATGTGGGGCAGGGAAATTACCTGTGTCATAAGAATATCTTACTTTTGAAATCAAATTGTTCCATACTTGAAAGCTACAGCCTGAAAGCTATTAACACCCCATCATTCAGACAGCTATTTTCTGTGGTTGCCAGTCTCCCCTCTTCTTCCCTATCTCCCACCCTGAGCACAGATGAGACCTTAACAGAAACATTCACATTGGCTACTACTTGGGTGGTAGCTCAGCCTCTCGGGAGTCTTTCAGAAAACAGAGAACTAGCTATTCAGTAGTTTTGCAGGACAGAGTTTAGTCTCAGTCGAGCTTTGGAACTCTATTCTCATACATTTTCACATGTTTTCATATACTCATGCATACACACATTTTTTTCCCCACTGTACAATAATAAAACTGTGTTACTTCTCTGTGGAAATGCAAAGGTAAAATGTGAAGAGGAATATTGTTTGAAGGTTTTGAATTCCTTAATACATTTAGTTCTGGGTTCTGTAGGGGTTAGGAATGAACATCTGCAATCACATGAAAAATTCACAGCAAAACTCAGTGTTTCAAGACAGCAGGTATATATAAATGCAGGGAAACTTCATTGCTGGTATGAACTGCATTTATATTGCAACTCTTGTTGTTAGAGGGAGTCAATTGCTGTATCTTAGATGCTCGCTCTTTATGAGATAGTTTGCTGAATTTAAAGGCAAGACCCACAGCCTTCCTCTTGTCTCCACTGCTGTAATTTGAGCCTACTCCACCTGAGGAGCTCTCTCTTTCAGTTATTATTAACCAGCCACTCAGTATATCAAGATTCCCTGCCAGTACCTTCAGGATAACGTTAATTTAGGAAATCCATGCCTAAATTTCTAGCATTTTCTAAAATACCAGCTATGATATGTCTTCTGAACACACAACACTGAAAGCCTGAAGTGATTGTGGACTTCTAGAGAATGGTATTCATGCATCCATCAACATCTTAAACCATGTTTTAGACCTCAGTGTAAAAAAAAAGAGTATTACATGTTCATCTTTTCAAACTGAGTTGAGCAATTTGGTAAAACCTGAGTAGAAGGTCAAAGGTTTATCCTTTCAGTAAAGCAAAGCACAAAGGTACTTCCTAACTTTATTGTGAAACTGAAGTCTACCATAAAACTCAGGTCTATGCTAGGCCTATATTTTCATGTAAACTTCTTTCAGATAGTCAGCTTGAAGCCACACATCTTCACAGCATCAGTTTTACCAAAACCACTTCCCACAACATGTGAAGATTTTATTTATTCAGTGAGTTATTTCAGAAGGAACTGGAGCTAGAAGACTAAGAGTTCATAACAATTTATGAGTAAATATGTAAGTGTTCATAATATGGGAGTTCAGAAAATTGATGGTGAAATGGCAGGAATTTAGTTCCATATAGGCATCTGGTTGTTATTTGATGACTGTAATGAGCTACAGCCACCTGGGACCACTACCTACAGCAATATCATGACTAAATGTAGTTATTTGATGTATTTATCTGTCCTAGCTATAACACGAGAAATATCTTCTCAGAAGTTTTCTGAGACAGATTTTCTGTAGTCTATCGTATTTGCTACAGTTGTGGTGTGGGTTTTGGTACAGGGAGAGTCCAGCGTGAGAAAACGATAGAGTCAGAGGTTATATATTTGAGAACTGATTTAATTATATGTTCTCTCAAGTCAAAAGAGGATGAAGGAGTAAGTCATCACTAGATAGGATGGTAACTTGTGGTGTATCAGCTACCTAGTTTACAGGCAATTTTGGCTGGGAAGCACTGTTATTTTCTCTTCCATTCCTCCACTTCTATCCTCCTTGCCCTTGGCTAGATACAACCTATAAAATGGATCTTCTTTCCCTCCATCTGGCATGGCATTACAAATATATGACTCCATCGACAAATATGCACATAAAAAGGAAAGGAATTTGTGCACTTTTGTGAAAAGCCTCTCCATGTAAACTGCTTCCTTTTCTTTGAGTTGCCACTGACTGCCTCCAGCACTGATTAATCTGATTACTCATAGCAGTTTGATGTTACATTTTCTATGCCACTCCTTTCTCATCATTGAGACCAAGACTTGCCCACGTCTATTGAGGAGACAACTTGAATTGCACAACCTTGTACTTGTGAGGATGTACTCAACCCCAGTCTGATTCCCTGCTTGAATTCCCAGAGCTGGTAAGTAGAATTTAAAAGGAAAAAGAAGCAAAAATAGGCATCATTTATATATATATATATGTATAAAATCATATTCTGTGTAAGTTCTTTTCCTACTCTTATCAACATCAGAACAGAGCATATTCCAGTCTGATTAAAATAAAAAAATTATACCTATCACGTGTGGTTCCATTTTCCTCCCAAGGTAGACAATAAACTCCGAATTTTACGCTATCAGTTTTTTAGTTACTTCCTAAAGAATTAAATTCAGCCATTTCTGAGAAAGAAATGAGGGGAGAATACACTATGTTGCTGTGCCAGAATATTATGTTGATGGGGTTTTTCTGACATTCGCCTTACACTTTTTTGAAAGACATGCCTTTAGAGAAGGAGTGCACCTGACAACAGCGGATCAGATGTTTTGCAGCTGACATCCTCTTCTTCCTCCAGATCTCTATTGGCAATTAGACCTCATCTCCTTAAATACTGGACTAGTCTGAATTTTACCTCTTAGCCACTTGCACATTCTATTGCTCACTTCTATCTGATATACAACTGGACTGTGACCTCAAGCACAACCTGACTTACTGGCATGTTGAAACTGATTGTCATTTACTATCAGCTGCACATATTTGAATAAAACCATTATCTGTAAAGTGCTGCCTTCCTGAGCAGCCTTTTCATGTTTGTTACAACTGTTTTTAACACCAACTGCATTGTTGCAGAAACCTTATGAGTCTTGGTCTTTCCTCAGGTAATGAATGTCTGTCTCTGCTAGAGAAGCTTTGCACCTACAGCATGGAGGGATGTGTTGAAAGAAAAAGCTCAGTAGAAGTGAAGCTTCACAGTCAAGGGATGTATCTCAGTAAAACAATACCTATAGCAGTTTTCCTTGATTACAAAATTGCTTTATCATACCCATTTTATTTTTAGTGGCCACTTCCTTTTTTACTACCGCTTCCTGTGTTAGTTGAACTTAATTCAACTACTGAAACACACAGCTCCTTATCTGGCAAACTACCAGGTATAATAGCTAATGCTTCCAAAACTTATTCAGAGATCCAAATTTTTAATAATATTATGTTAACAAGAATAACCTAAAATAGATCACTTCCCAATTTTAGATCTAGCATGAAAACTAAAGAAAAAAATCACATCTATGTGTCAGTAAACATTTGACTCAGCTAATACTTCAAGCTTTGTTGTGTTGAAGTTCAAATAGATTTCTGATTGCCTTCAAAAGTTCTGGACCCACCAGAAACAGATTATATATCCAGCCCAGATCTCATTTTTTAATGTGAATTCATTAACTTGTCCAGCATGATTTCTGTCTGTATCTTTCTCTATGTACTGTTAAATAAGGTCTGAATGACATTAAAAACTAAACATGTACGTAAAGGGTTGAAAGCTTGGCTTCTCATCTTCTTTTTAAATGTACCATAGCTGCATAATATAAATAAAGTAAGAAAATAGAAGAAAACCCTTTTTTTTTTTTATTAAGCATTATGGGGAAGACTTACCAGTTATTTGCAAACCTGAAATTTCCCCTTTCACTTGGCTTCCCATTATAACATTAAGATGGACATAACCCAAGAAATTGTATTGAAAAAAACAGGATTTGTAGGTGTGAAATGTTCTCAGCATAGCAATTCTGATTAATATTCTACCTTTCACTACCTCAGATTGTCTTTCTCCTCTGAGTAATCGATATTTTTCTAAGAGTCTTTATTATCATGGCTGCAGGGAAATCACCATGATATTTGTTTGCAATGTGAGATAAATAATAACTTCTGGTTTTCAGGCATAGTATTCCATAACAAAATTGGAATTTTCTTCTTTTTTCAGTCAATGTCTTTCAACAGCATGCAAGTGAAGTGATCTGCTCTGTTATGATGGAGCGCTGTCCTTACCTGCCCCTGCTCCTCTCTCCTCCTCTCTCCTCATCTTGTATAGCTGAGAGTCATTTCAGGCTCTGTAACTTCCAGAATCACCCCAAATCACCCAATTTTTTCCTTCTGTTTCTCAGAAACATGCAGGCCTTCAGTTAATCTATTATTTAAACATTTAAAAACCCAAGACTTTTCAACGGTGGAACAGCTTCACCTGAGGGCAAAGTTTCAAGTTTAAGGCATTTTCCTTTCAGATAGTGACTGATCTTTTTACAGTGTGGGGGAAGGAGGGGAAGGCAAGAAAAAAAAAAAAAACAAAAGGAAAGAAAGATCTTCTTGTTTGGCTGGAGTCCCAGAAAAAAAAGATTTTGAGATACATGACTCATACGCATTGCAACAGAAGCTCTGAATGCTGTAAGTGCTAAAAGTACAAATACTTAAATTACACGCAACCTGAAGCACCACTCAAACTGGAAACGGGAAAATGTGGGCTTCTTGGGAAAGCTGATGGAGACAAAAATTGGTGTTTCATGGATTCTGACAAATATGATCTGGAGAGCCTATATCAGCAAAAGAAGAGCTTTGCTAAGGTTTTAGAATATGTAACTGATGCTGCAACTGAGGTCAGACTACATCGACTGTAGCTTCACCTGAAATACAGGAATGTGATGAGTGCACCAGGTGCTACTAGAAACCTGCTGAGAGGCAGTGGATTTTTTAGGATACTTTCGAGATAGTTCAAAAATATTCAGTCAAAACAGGTTGCCAAATGCTTGCTCCAGAGATACGCTTCCCAGAGAATATGATTTAGTTCTTTAAACTCCTTTAAACCCCAAAGACCATTGGTTTGTTCTAGAGGAAAAAAGGTCTAAAATCCCCCAGTGTTCATCTTTTGTACAAGATTCTTTAACAGTTGGAAACAGTGAAGGTGAATTGGTTACTTCTGGTTTTCCCTACTTAATGTTTGCCTCCTTCTGGAAAGCGTAGGAGTAAGAGTGAGGGTGAAGCATCTAAAATGCTTCAGACCTTTGTAGACCACTTTTTAGATATTAGTTTGAGAAATACTGCCCTAAAGGCTGAGACAGGTTGCAAGGCCCTGCACAGGCTGGCGTGAAAACCTGGCCTGTGTATTTTCTAGCTCATTTTCTGCTCTTAGTTGTGGTGATGGCTGTGAGCAGGTATGGTCACCCTGCAGGAACCTTTCAGGGCTTGACTGATTCATCTCTCTGCTCGGCATGACTGCTGGTGCACGATATGTTGGAGCAACTCACCTCCAGTGGTAGCAAAAGCCCCCAGCAAATAAAGAAAGAAAGAAAGAAATGGTGACAACATTTCTGACAAAACTGCTGTCCATATTTGTCTGCATTATTAGACAATTAATGCTTTGATATGCAGCAGAAATCAGTGGGAACTATTTGTACGTGATTTGCCACGTAACAGTGATGCCTGAGAAATTAAGAGAAAGTTCTGTTCATAGGCTGTTGTCATTAAAGATCATAAACTGATCAGATTCTTGCCTTCAGAGAAAAAAAAAAAAATGTAACAAACAAACCCTGCTGCCAAAGAGCCTATAAGCAAAGCCAAAAACATTACACTCTTTTGAGCCAAAGAAGAGTTTGGCAACTGTTAAAAATGCAAAATATTTTGTTTAAATGCCCACCCAAAATAAAAATCCCATGGTTATCTTTGCAATACATATTTAATTCCTTGACAAGAAGATGGTGTGCATTTAACTCAATGCACAGTGGCTTAGCCATGTATTCTCCATTCAGCATTTTAATTACTTCCATAATGCCAAACATGTATCCAGCTCCACAGATTGCAGCTGATTACAAATGACTTCAGGTCAAGCTCCCTGTCAATAAGGCCTAAACATAGAGGACTTCTTCAGAGTAATCTAAAGGAACATACAGAAGGAGTTAAAGAGTGGCAAATCTGAATCCTTCAGCAAAGATTAAGCCTCCTAACAGAGAAGGTGAGGAACAGGACAGTCTGTATAAGCAGCCCCAAATCACTAAGGCACGTGTTGCTGAATGCTGTTTGAGCGTGATTTAGTGTACTCTTACTGAAACACTTCAGAGTGTTTGCATTTTTATTGACTAATTTGTTTTAATCCGTAGTAATTTGGACCATGTTCTAATCTGTCAACTTCATCATATATTTGTGAATGCTCTCTGCTCAAGTGGCTCTGCTATGGAGATGAAGTGTAGAGAGGCTTGTTGATAGGCCCTTGAAATCAGTTTAATTATTAAATTCTCTTCGAACATTCCTTACATTTGCAATAGTTAATGTAACCAACACCATGAATCTAATTTTTCTTCAATGCAATGTAGAAATGAAAATCTACTTGTGCAAAAGGCACAGGCCTTTCTGCTTCAGAGCATGACACTACCCCATTTTGCCACAAAAGCCAAAATAAAGTGTGATTGTGGTATACAGTATGTCTAAGGTTAGGCAGGTATGCCTTAGTAGAGGGCATCAGATTAGGGCAAAATTGTCTTAAACATAAGAGCTCCTCCAATTTTCATGAGATTTAACAAGGCTCGAAGTCTAGCCTAAAAGGCAGCACCACATACCACTTGAGGAGTCAGCTCCCCAGACACCCAGTTAAGAGACAGCCCATTCACAAGTCCATGTTTTTCCTCCACCAGAAGAAAGCTAAGTGAGCAGTGGCAGATGAGAGGAACAGGAGAGAAGAAACTGATGACTTCCCAGCTTGTCTTCCAGTCAGCAAAGCTGGTTATTTCAGCTACACCAGCACAGGCAGTCAGCAAAGCTCCCAGAACACGAGTGCTTGATCATTGTCTGTGCTCTGAACCTGTGGGCCACCACTGACTTTTGTCCAAAGTTCAGAGCAGCCTTAGCCTGGCTCTGCATCCCTTCACCATCAACTAAGCAGCATGGGCAGCAACAGCAGTGAGATAAAGTGGCACAGGCTTGCGCCTGGGCTGGCATCCAGCAGAGGGATGCCACGGAGCCCCAGGACATGTTCCCACTAAAAGGTAAGCCTGGACAGTGTCTGTGCCACTGTATCTGCATTGCTACTGTTGCTCATGTTACCTGCATTCACTCAGTAAAGCAGTGAGCTCATGCTGCCATTCTATGTGCAAAGGCCGGATGCACCTTGGAAACAATCTCTGGATATTTTTGATGTACCCATTACTACCATATCTGTACTGCCACAAAATTGTGCAGAACTTGAAGAACTGCTGATGCAGGAGTGAGAAATAGTTTGTTTGATTTTTTCCTGATTCGATAAGGTAGACTTATCCTATGGAACAACAATGTGGATAATAGGAATTCCATTGCAGTAATCTTTTACAGGGGAAAGGAGACCATAATTAGGAACTGGAAGATTTTACAAAGGACTGCATGGCATTTTTCACACTCAAAATCTTCAACCTATTAGAGCATGCCTTTTATGCTTTAGCTTGACTTTGTGCTACCTGACCTGACAAAGGACTGCACGGTTGTGTTCTGCAGCTGTGTTATTTGAGAGTTCATACAGCTGAATCCTGATTATTATGGTCTCTTTCCCAAAAATTGTTAATCTATTCTCAACACTTCAATGCATAACACATAAATTGCTTGAGTTCAAAAAGAGAATTCTATTATTTCATTGGAGTTTATGGTGATAAAGTTAAAAAAGCCACAGTACAGAAAGTTGTTATTCAGCAGACTGTCCCGAATAAGAAGTTAATGCAACTCTCATTCTTTGAATATCAGCCAAAAATCGGAAATCTTGGTGATGCTTTCAATTTGAAAAATTGGATATGTCCAGAGAAGGTGACACTTTTTCTGAGAACAGTTTCTGGGAAGTAAAAGGGATTTAAATGGAAAAAGCTTGGAGGACTTGCAAACAGCTATGCCATGTGGCTCTGTCTCTCAAGCTCTTACACCCCCACACACTTTCGATGCACATAATTGCATTTTCCAAAAGACTAGTAATTTTCAGCACTCAGTTTCAAATGCATGCCAATGTTTTTTTGTCTTTAGGTGTAAGTAGATTTTTTTGTTTTGAGGCAGAGAAGACATGGAGTGTTATGTTTCTGCGTGTAACACCCATACAGCTTTAGATTTTGTCATAAGGCCAAACATTTAGTAAATGTGGGGGTTTAACCATCTGGGAGAGAAGTCTGTCTGTCTTTAACTATGCAGTGACAATCTAGTGGGGCTCTTGTTTGACCACTCTCACTCATGACCTAACTCTTTCTTTCCTGTTACTGAGAAGAATATATATTTTGTTATTTTGAGGTCTTTTTATTTCTGATGTGTATGAAAGAGGGGAGGATATTACAGAAATGTCCTTTGTCTTAGCCATTTCTATGTTTAATAACATTTTTTATGAGAATCTGTGTGTTAGATCTATATACTCAATAAGAATATATAAACTAGACTTTCTCCAGGACAAATCATGTTCCATACACATGCTTCCTTCCTGCTGATCCACAAAATGTTTGCCAAAAGCTTTAAAGTCAGAGAAATCAAATAGCAAGAAAATTATTGTAGAACATTTGTAGTTTAAAGACTCTTCCTTTTAAAAATTGCATTTATCTATGTATGAGTCTTCTCAAAGTTTCTACCTAATTTTGCACCCTTCACAGGATATAGGACACACTGGATTTTGCCACTTTTAGCAGAAGTTCTAAAAAGACATTTCTGCTAAATCTTTCGTGCAGGTGTAGCTTTTGCCATTCAATTGGGATAAAAAAACTAGGATAGATATGATCCACCAAGCCACAAAAAAGCCCAGAAAATAGTCTGGATGGTCTGCAGCACACACTTACTACACTCCCATCAAGTATCCAAGAACATCCAATGGAAAATTTGGCTTTTTACAATGTCCCCAAGCAGTATGTACAGCACAGTTGCAACATGCATCTTTTTATAAGCCATTTATGGCACACTATTCTCAATTCCCCACCAGACTAAATTTTAGAAGGAGGAAGGCTTTACTTCATCTTTTCCCTAGCAAAAAATTATAGCCACTCATTGGGAAACACATTAGGAAGTGTATTTATGGAAGCTGTGAGTTTGCCAGACAATTCCACATTTTTTTTAATAATATTCTGACAGGTAAGTTCAGGTTCCATACTTCCCTTCACATGAAGTATAATTACTTTCACTGAGATAAATAGCTGTTAATATGAAATATATGCTGTTCATTAAACCCCATATACATAAATACACAGAATAGAATTAAATTTGATTCTGAACTATTTAATTCCAAAGCCTAAATACATACAAACAATATTCAAAGTATAGGTAATAGATATTTAGCTGCTGAAAATCAGCACAATTGCCAAATTATCAAATTAGGAGTAAGAGAATACCCCAGCAACAGGACACTTTACCTGAGTTAGTGCTGCCTGCCTCTCAGCAGAACTCATTAGCCTTGATGGAGTTCTCAGCTAACATAGTTACACAGCAGCTGGCTAATTCGTTTAGGGCTGGTTGGGTAGCCCTGCACCACACATACTCTTTCAAAGTAGACTTACCATACAAGGAACATTTCAATTTATGAGGAAAACTCCACGGCTTTTGCATCCAAAATGTCAGATTATCTCATTATAAAAGTATTTCATAAAGAAAGGTTTAATGTTCTGCAAAGACAAGTAGAACACTTTAAAATCACTTCGTACTATAAGTTCTGGAGAGGTTTTGGATGATGCCATCATTGGACTCTTTATGTTTGGGCTCTCCAGTACAAGAGAGACATGGACATACTGGAGAGAATCCAGTGAAGGGCCACAAAGATGATTAAGGGACTGGAGCACCTCTCATATGGGGAACAGCTAAGAGAGGTGGGGCACTTCAACCTTTAGAAGAGAAGGCTCATGAAAATCTCATACATGTATATAAATACCTGAAAGGAGGATGCAGAGAAGAGGATGGAGAAAGTGTCTTCTCAGTAGTGTCCAGTGGCAGAACAACAGGTAATGGGTACAAACTGAATCACAGGAGGTTCCCTCTAAACATCAGGAAATCCTTTTACTACTGTGAGCGTTGCTTGGAGTGCCAGCTGCCTGAACGTGGTCTTGGACAACCTGGGTAGTGTAGCTTGAATAGGGTCTTGGATCAGATGACCTCCTGAGATCCCTTTAAATCTCCACTGTTCTGTGATTCTGTAATACCAGATGACATGAGAATACGCAGCACAGGAGGGATATACCACACTGATATATCCCAGCTGAAGTTGTTTCCCATGTCACAAAAGAATGTGTGAAGAACACAGACAGATTCACACATCTCAATCTCCAAAATTCTTCAGTAGTTCTCCTTGGTACTCCAGTGTTTAGGTGAATAATCTGGAACAAAGGGAACAGAAAGTCTCGAAAGGAGAGAAGCCAAATATTCACAAAGTTTGGTTCAGTAGGATTCCTTTTCAACCTTCCCTCTCATTAAGCTCCTGCCTCAAAACTCTCTGCACCAGGTATTGAGGATTAAAGAAGATATTCATTCTCTCTTAGAGCCTATAAACAAAGCACTGAAGTAAGAATTAAGAGTTATCTTCTTTTCTAAATATTTTCCATTCCATTGCATGATTTTGAAAGATTAGATTGCTTCTTCCCTCTACTTTTTGTTTATCTGAATCATAGGGGTAACACTCCTGACTGTATTGCAGTTGGGATTTACTGATAAAAAAATACTATGTGGACTCCATCCTTACATGTATTTCAAAAACAAGGCACTTTACTGGCACCATGTACTCGCATCATGTATAATAGTCTTCCTGCTTGTACTGATCGCGTTTTTTAATTATCCCCCAGATGTGGAAACGCCTGAAGCACATGTGGACACAGTCTTTGTGCTCTTTCCTGTCCCTCTACAGTAGAGGCAGACAGCAAAAAGTAGCAATGAAAATTGCCTTGAAGACGTTATTTTTCTACAAATTTGGGTAAGAGAATGAGTTCGACTGCTGTGGTCTGTGTGAGATGCCTTTTAGACCTCTGAAACAGAATTCTGCCCTGACTCATTACTGTAGTAAGTACCTGCAGTTTCCTGCAATTCCTGCTGATGTTCTATATCACAGTTACATGGCTGCAAACAGGTCTCTACTAAGTCATAATCAGGCACTAATTTGTCTGCTGTGGCTGCAAGAGACACATTTCTGGTCATGTAATAGGGAATTTGCTATGATGTTGCTAGATCTCCTTCTCTGTTCTTCCCTGGCAGGTCTCCCTCTTCTACCAGGAACCTTGTTCAAATTTCAAAGCAAAGCAGATTTTAAAAATAAGTCTCATGTATCTGGCTTTGCAACTGCTTCATTGTGCCTTTTTAACATATGAGAAAATCATTCTATTCCATGAGTGGAGCATGCTGAATTCTGCCTCTTACAGCACCTTCTGTTTTCACTCTCTCATACATGCTAACTTTCACAGCCTGACAATAGCAAAGCAAAGAAAGATCATTATTCAGCAACTCAAAATCTCTACAAGTAAGAACACTCCTGTGAACTTGGTACAGTGTATGATTGAATCTGACCCATGCTTCTTAAACCATAAGCCATCTGTTCTTGAGCCATCTGGATTTGCTTTGATTCCTGATGGGCAGATAGCATTGCTGAAAGGAAGCATGTGTTAAAACAGAGAAAAATAAATGTCACCAGTGTGGAACTTTAAACAGAGAGATTAAATTTAAGACACTGGAGGCTTCAAAGTTTCTCCTTTTTCTGTATAATGAGGGTTTTCTATTATTTTTCAAATAATAGAAAATATCTTTTTACAATACAAAACCCCACCTTACATGAAGTTTTCCTTAAAACAATTTCCTATAACAGTCAGACATTTTCCAGCACAACAATATGACCATCTATCTTTATTACAGCAAAAACTGTCAAGGGGAACATACATCAGTAGCCCTTTGATCTTTTCTCATGTCACAAGTAAGGAAGGAAGGAGTTTATAGTGAATTGATGATGGTCTTTCTGTGAATTGAATGTTTCTTCCCTACCATTCATTCAGTAAAAACAGGTTTTATTTTTACACTAGAGGAATGTACACATTAGTTAATCAAGCTCAAATGAGCACCCAAACCTCAAAATCACTGAGATTGATGACCTTTCAAATGTGAACACAGAGTCTGTAAGATAAGCACACCTTTAAACACAGTTTCCACGTGTGGCTATTTTAGAGGCATGCACTTCACCACCAGGGCATTGCAGCAAAGTCCAAAAGATGCCCAGCGTCATTTCACAGTAGTCTTTGATTCAATAAAAAAAAAGTACTTAGCCAGCATTGTCTGTGAAAAAAAATATTATATTTTCATCTGGATATGCCCAGCAAATTATACTATGCATATAGCATCTGCAGCAATGGCAAGGAGAAGGGCTACAAAGCTTCACACCTGCAACCGGCACATAGCCGGATATTTGACCTTCACATCCAGCCGTTGCAGGTGAATGCTCCCTTGAAATACCTGAGAGTCCCTTTGACCAAGGAGTGCCTCGTGAGCCATGCACCACGAACAACTAGCTGGATGCAAAGAGACGCTGATACAACTTTGAAGTGAGAACAGCCATTTCTGTTTCATAAATCACACATTTGAAATTATAGAAATAGTTAAAAGGCAGGGTTTGGGTGGTAAACAAAGAACCTACTAAGTTGCAGTGTCCTAGTTTGGCTTCCCCAGAATTTGTCTCTGTCCTCATGCCATGTAATGTTTTTATTGATGACTCAGTACGAAAGTGTTACCGATAAAGCTTGTGGGTGTACAGATACCAGAGGAATTTCAGATGAAGCAGGGAATAGATCATGTACAAGAAGCTGGTAAAAAAAAAAAAAAAAAAGGTGAAGGCAAAATCTGTGCAATTTAAAATGGTTTAATGTAGAAACAGGACAAGAAGCCAGATGTCATCCTTATAGGACAGAAAACTAAGTCTTAGAAAATTATAATTCTGAAATCAATTTGCAAACCATAGTGGATAATCTGTTGAATATAAGCTACAGTTAAATATTGTAGCCAAGAGGGATAACATACTGGGGAAGTTCTATCATCTGCATAATTGGCACTAGGATACTGTTCAGAGACAATATCTATATTTTCACAGGGAATCGGCCTAGAACCACGGTAAATATAAAAGGATTGGAAAACAAATCCTAAAATTAATGATTTGAACACCTGAATTGATTAAGCTTATCAAAAAAGGGCTATTAGCTGAATGTAGTCAAAGCATCTATATGGGGAAACCAAGCTGATGATGGAAGGATATACAAACCAACAGACAGATTTTGAAAGATACTACGAATGGAAGCTGAGGCTCAAGCCATTCAGACAAAAAATATCAGATGCATATTATTAACATTATTATTAACTACAGTTTGGGTAGTTGTGTTTTTTGTTTTGTTTTTTTTTTTTTTTTCAAAAGATGTGGTCTAGGTCTTGAACAAATTTGTCCAGCAAAGTCCCACATCCTTCCTGTAAAGGACGCCCCAGCTGATCACACTGTTCCACTCTGGCTATAGCTTACTATTGGTACAGGAGGAATCAAGCATCTTATGAAAAATATTCAGTCAAAATTCTTTCCTGTTCCACTGGAAGAGCAAAATGCCAATGAGTAGATGGAATATGATTTGTACATTAAAGTGGGGTTTATCCTTCCTAACTGAATTGGCAGAAGACAGCCTAAATTATCTGGCTCCTCCAGTTTTCTCTATTGTCATTTGAAAAAAGATGACTGTCCTCAAAAGACTATTCATCCCATCTACCTCTTTCCTTGATTATATAGTAAGCATAGACAACCAGATAACCAAGGTCCCACCATAAAGGGAAAGGAACAATAGGTCACATGTGAATGATTGTTATTTCTTGATAAATTCAATTATACAAAACTGCATTGTATGAAATCATTCATAAAGGCTAAATCATTCATAAATCACAAATTCACAAATCATTCATAAAGACCAAAGTAACTAAATAAGTTAAAAATATATTTCATGGACTGAGAATCTGGGGGTTGGACTATGTAATCTCCAGAAGTCCCTTTCACACCTAATGGTTCTGTGAATCTGTGACCATTTGCTATTAATTCTGCCATTTTACAATCTCTTCTTTATTTTATCTTCATGTTATCAAACCCTGCTGAAGCAGTGTCCACAGGACTTTGATACCACTCAAAACTTCATTAGGGGGAAAAAAAGGTGTTTAAAAGATGTCATTAGTCTAGTTCAATCACAAGAACAATAGCAATGTTCATTGTTATGGCAACAACAATCGTTGCTCACATCCTGTAACTTCACCTACATAAGTGGTTTTATACTCTTTCAGCCTGTGTGTCGAGCCTTGGAGTGAGATAAGGTGGCAAAATTTTGCAAAAATCACTACTACTTCATGAAAGATCATAATATGATGAACGTAATTATAAACCAGCTAATAAAGTTTCAAGTTTGCATATTTAATTTATAATTGTTTATATAATTACATTTTTTAAAAAAATGCTTTTTCCAATCAAAATTCCATCAAATATGTATGTTGTTAATTCAGTACAAAATGTCAGTAGGATATTTCCATGTATTTTTATTTTTAATAGTCCTGAGTAAAGGCCAAAGCCCCAAATGTGAAAGAATTTTGACTCAGCCCTGAATATATTGTGTTACATTTGTAGAACGGGAATTAAATGGTCATGGGCTGGGAGCCAGATTTGCAGGAGTTTTCAGCTTCAAAGTGGAGGCTAATAGGACTTATCAGCTATAATACATGTATCATTAATAGTGCATGAGCTATTTTGAGCAATACACAAGCTGACACAGAACCAGATCTGCCCTTGCCATTACTCTTACTGCTGTTCCCAATTCCTGCCATCCCCACTACCATGTTATCCTATAAAAATAGTTTGTAAATCTCTGTTTTAAATTATTTAGGCCATATTTGATACAAGCAGACTGGGTGTGGGAAGTAAATGCTCTCCTCCTCCATGGACAAGCGCAGTCTTGTCCAGAAGTTGTCATCAGGGATACCCCAACTGCACTGGAACGCACACTGCTGCTCACAGCCCCAAAAGACCATTAAAATAAATGAGGATACCTGAAGTTCCCCAAACTACAAGACATTTCCCAGCTCCACAGGTTTCTTTCTGCAGAAGAGGTCATCAGGGAGCTGCATCTGATGATTTTCCTTCTGACTTGCATCAGCAGAGCGGTTCAAGTCAGCCAAAAAGTAGCATTTGGCACCAGATCCAACCACTCAGCCCTCTGACGGAGTTCAGACTTAAATCCCAGTTACATTGCCCAGGCTCATTTCTACCTTTAAAATCATGTTCTTGTTAAATGAGCCCTTTCTACAAACTTAAGAAGGGAAATGTAATTTAGGAGAGTGGAAAGAATTATTTTAAGGTTGATTAATTGTGTATGCACCATGCTGAACACCACTTCCAGAGGCAAGGGATGCACTGTGTTACCAAATGATTATTTAATGACTCATAATCCCTGTGCATGAGATGTCACTCCTGAGGAATTAGTTTTAAATGGGGTAGTGGTGTCTACTCAAGATGTGGAGCTTGATGTCAAATCACCATAATAGCTACATTTTTGCATCAGCCAACTTCAAATTTCAGCTGTTTGTGGCTGGAATCGCTAATGCATGGATTGATTCATGACTGCAGAGTAAGAAAAATGATTTACAAAAAGCTTTTGGTGCCAAATGGTATACTTCAATAAATTAAACTTTGAACAAAAATATTTATATTCCTGCTTTTGGATACCCCATTCAATTTAGCACTTGCCAACTGAGTTGGCCAGCTGCCCTCCTGTAATTGTTATCCTGCCACTGTCTACATGTAAAACACATGCAGTATCTCACGGCAGAGCATTGTTCACAGATTTAGCAGAAGCATGAGCAAATGGAAGGGATCCAGAGGCAGCAAATTTTGTATGCCTGATTTGCAGGATTCATCATTTCATCTGCCTTCAACAACCCAGTCTGCAAAAGACTAATTAATGCAAACTTCTAAAGAAAAAAAGAAAATTACAAAACAATGAATAGAAGTATTTCTTCTAAGAGAAGCAGCCATTGTACTCCTTTGTTGGTATTTACTAAATAAGAATTTTGAGGCATTAATAATGGGTCCATATGGTCTTTATAAAGTGCATTTCATTGTCCTGATTTAGAGAAGCACTCGAGAATATATGAACGGAGGTATTGGGTCAGACAAAAAGTCCGGCTAGACCCAGCAACATCTTTCTGACAGATACTGAGTTCCCAACAAATGTATTCAACTGAACTTAAGCATGGGTTTAAAATAAACACTGCTAAACAGAGAGGGTGTGAGCTACTGAATTAGAGCCTACTTCTGAGATTATAAATATGTGGCCTATTGTTATACCGCCATCGAAAACCAAAATAATCATAGATTGATATATAGAAGTTTCAATATCTGCCTGGCATAGATTTAGCAATCTTGATCTAAAGTGGCAGACAATGGACAAAGGAAAAAGCCTCAGAAATACATCCATTGGTCTCCTAATTTCATCCCACAGTTTCTTTAAGTAACATATTGCACATGCCTCTTTCATGTGGATCATTGCTACGGCACGGGGTTTTCACTATCTCCTTTTTAATTGGACTTACCATTAGTACAATAAATGTTAGTGACTGTGTTATTGCACTATCATTCATAAAGGCAGGTGGAGGACTGCCCAAAGCCATAAACAATCAAAAGGGGAGCTTTGTGAATGCTGACAAATTCTGCCTCATTTCTAATGGTATATGCTGGGATTGGGAGCAGCGGCTATCAGGGCTTTCATTCTTGAATTTGGGTCAAACATGGACACGTGCCACATCTGAGCACCTAGAGAAGCAGCAGAATCTTTCTAAATGCTGATCTGCCTTCATTCCTGCTGACTTTACTCATCACTGAAGAAATTGTTTGGAACAGAACTAACAAGACTTGAGACCACAGGCACGTGCTGTCATAACGTTCAGATAGATGGAGGAGATCAGACAGCTCTTTCCGTTTGTTATCTTTTACAGCTGCTAATTAGACAGGCCATTTTGGATAAATGTGTGATGTGTTCATCACTCAGCATCTAATGAACTATGTGGGATGTAGATTTTAAGCGGTTTGTAACCAACTGCTTTAAAGACATATCCTCAGTTGTTCAGATTAAAGAACCAAATATAAAAGACGTATTTAGGCAAAATGACGTGCAATGTCTTCACTCACTCTTTCAGGATATCAAATCCAGGAGGAATGCATAATGCAAAAACAAGTTGGAGACTTGTTACAGTGAGTGGGGAAAAATACCTAAAAAATTAAAGGGAAACCAGGATTCAGACAAAAATCCAAGGAGGAGTTCTATGAAAATCTGCCCATCTCTTCGTAGAGGATACATGTTTGTATGTTGATATGATGTGTTTCCGTGAGACTCCGCTGCTAGCTGAAAATAATAGTGTGAGCCGAGGTGCTTTAGAGGCCCATTTCAGGAGACTTCCAAAAGTGTTGGTGACTCTCTTCCTACTGGATAGTGACCTACTGGTTGAACCACTCACCCGGTATACATGAAACAGAAGTCCAATTAGTCTTCAGCGTAAGGGCATTCAGATACACAGTTCCTGTAGAGTAAATCCAGACAAAAACAACTTTGAGGGCTTCTTTGAAGATGTGCATTCAAGAACGCAAGATTTATTAAACCAGGAGACCAAGAGTGAGTCTAACTCTGTAGCTGAATGTACCATGAGCAGCAGGGACCATAATCTGAACCTCCCACTCGTTGGGTGTTCATGCTCTGAAACTAGTAGGCAGTTAGGTTTTACGCCTGGGACGTGTGTTTTGCATGGTGTATTACATTGTGATAGCCTTGAATTATTTTTAGGGGACTCACAAGATTAGGTTGCTCAAAGGGCACTCAAAGGACTCAGATTGCAAGTTCCATCAGGAACTCACATGTAAGTCAGTGGATGAGGTGCATCCTCTGGAGCAGAACCGCAGGTTCTTCTGAAACTAAAAGCTCTCTGAAGCCTAAGTGATTTAGTCCATTTGGTTTTGAATTATGGCCTTGACTTAGGCACATAAATTCAACCTAATTGTTCAGAAATGCTTTTTTTGTGGACCTCACCCTATGTTCCCATATATCCAGCCAGGAACCAAGACTACAAATGGTGCTGTTTGAGAGAGCAGGGTTAAATCAAAATGAAAGAAAAGCAGAAGCTTCCCATTAAGCAATATTTAACCTGCTTTTAGTGGTTTTGCCATACAAATTTGTTAAAAGAAAATACCCAATCCTCAGTACATTAAAACCATTGCTTAGTGCATCAACTCTCTGCTGTACGAGTTACACCCTCAATTCTTCAGTGCAGTTCAATGTCTGGCACCGACATGAAACAGGATCACCTTTTTCTTAATAAATGCTAGTCAGTTGGAGTCTGTATCTAGGTCATTCATATCGGGTACAGCTCTCTATCTCATTGGATTACAAGCCTACCACTCACTATATGAGAAAGAATTCAGTTGGCATCATTATTTCAAATATCCTGCATGTCTTTCATTGTTTCCTAACTGCTTACAAAAAGGATTCTCAGAATAAAAGCTCTGCTAAACAGGTTTCACAGCTACATCTGAATATGAACTCTGTGCCTTAAAAGCAAAGCATCAGAATGGTAGTCCTTCCTTTAACCCTTTAGATTTGGATTGTGAAAGATGGGACTCATAATAACAATAATTGATAATCTTTCACATACTTTTAGGATGTTGAAATACACATTGGTTTAACTGGAAGGAGCCAAAGGGCAAAATTAGACTTCAGAAATAATAATAATAGTAATAATAACAACAATAATAATAATTACAACCAGATTGTGCATATTTTCCATCCATAAATCACAAACACATTACATATTATTAGAGCTATTTTAAAAATGAAACAAAGAGAGATGACTTGCCTGAGGTGACCAAACAAGTTATAGCATTCAGTCACTTTTGCTGACATCTTACATCAATATTTGCAATCTGGCTTTGCACGTGAGGTCACTAGATGCTCTGTATTCTGGACCTGAACACTAAGCTGGTTCTGCGGGCATGGCATCCTGGAAAGAAGCAATAGGTATCTAGGAAAACGTGCCTGTGTGAGAGAAAAGGGAGACTGAAAATAAACAGTGATTTTTTTTTTTTTAATTGAGAGACGTACACTATGACACGGAGGAAGAGAAGAACAAACCACTGAGAATCTAAGTATATATTTCCCAGAATGAAAAAATGTGGAAAAGAAGAAAAAAAATCTAGAAAATAATATAAACCCCCACAGATTTCAGAAGGAAGAAGTTTAAAAAGAAAATGAAAGACAATGAGCAACTAGGGGAGAAATGACAGAACCTTCTTAGCGAGAAAAAGCAGGACCATTGGCATTGGCAGGAGTTGAGCCATCCACGGGCACAAAAGTGAAAGGAACCTGATAGAGAACCTTGGTCCGCTGCAGCTTCACAGCCTCCCATCTGTGAGTTGCTCTAACATACTAAATTGCTCTGACATGCTAACCAGCCGTGTCTTACTCCACAGCATGGGCCCGAGGCATTCAGCAGCACCTGAGTTTGCTCAGACACATGACGATGGGGGTAGTCACTGGGGAGCAAAGGCGCCCACTGGGTTCCCAGTCCAGAAATGGCTGGGAAGACTTCTCAGAAGGCAAGTAGTGCTGGAAACAGATTCCTTCGTTATATTCTACTGAAGCAGTAAATTGGCTAGAAATGAGCCTGTTTTCCTTCAAATATTCACACACTATTCTGAAAAGACAAAACCCAAGGCTCAAGCATTATTTCAGCTGTTTAAGGCCCTGGGGAAATGATGAGTCAGCTTGGATTTCACTTGCCAGTTACAGGGCTGAGAAAGTGGCATGTGGCACATAGACCTGGGAATATACCTACTAAACTTATAAAGGTCTCAAAAAATACAGATCAGGTTAAAATCTGTCCAAAGGAGGAGGAAACAGTCATTTCTAAGGAGAATGCCTGTGGAGGAGTAGAATGATATTGATTTCCCTCAACTGATTTGTCTTTTGAGTGACAAACAGATAAAAAGTTTCACCTGTGAATGGCTGGCAGAGGTCAGCAACTGCTGCAACACAAATTACACCAATTAAGATACCAGTACACTATATAAATTTCAATAATTCCAAAATGGCTGAATTTTAAAATAGCAAAACTTTCCCATACTCATGCATTCCCAACAGAAAGTTTTCCCGTGCTTCTTCAGAAAAATTAATAAACCGACCTGAGTTATAGATGACAGTAAAATAGTATTTGGTGAATAGCAGGCACATTTCTGCCAAGTGACCATGATCTTTGTGTGGCTCCAAGAGGCTGGAAGAGAAAAACAGTGGCTTTGTCAAATGCTTTCATCACAAAATTCTAGGCATATACATGCATTTCACACAGCACAACACACCTAATACTCCTTTCTGTTTCTAGTTACTTTTTCCTCTTTGTATTTTTTCTTAAATAACATGAAAATTAAATGTCAACATTTTCCATAATTCAAGAGTAAGACTGTTCTAAATATTCAAAAGTTTGAGCATTTGCACATAAGCATATGCCTCTGAGAAGCCTCTCATATATAAGCCTCTGAGAAGGTTTGATTTTACATCTAATGAGTCACTGGAAGTTTAAGATTTTAATCTACATGAATATGATTCTGAAACTGAGATTTCCTCAAAACACAGAATTTCAATGCTCCCATAGAAGTCAATGAAACTTTTACCAGTCTAATATATACACAGATGTTAGAACATGGGATAAGAATTAACGTTTGGAAGTATCTGTCAGATACTTTCATGAAACTGTCAATCACAGAAAAATGATAATCTAAGTATTTCCTGGAACAGACCAAAGGAAAGGCCATAAATAATTCATCCTTAGCATCCTACATACTATTTTTGAGTACTTGAGACAGTATTTCACCATAAATATATACTAGGGCATGAACTGAAGGCTTTGCAAGTCTCATATTAAAAATGAAAATAGAATTGTCCTTATTACAATTTGGGCCATTCTTCTATTTATAATAATTCTTGTCTGTAAAGAAGCTCAAAATTGCAGTCTGGTCTGATTTTGGATTAGCCTGGAAAAATCTTTTCTCCATGGTAATCACCTTCTTTTCAGGCTGGATCTGTTCCAGAAAGCTCTCAGCAGACAAACCAGGGAGCCTGTGTTCATCCCACAAGTGAGGATCCAGACTCCTTCCTTGGGCATTGGCAGTATTCTGAAGGCAACTTCTGCTGCCTCATTGTCAGTCCATTCATTCAGCAGATTACTTAGGACAGAGGTCCCTATTTCACACATTTCTCATATATATGTTGGCCTCCTCTTATTTCCATGACTGAATACAAGAATCACACCATCCTTTAAGATTACTTATTGATGTGTACTCTCTTGGTGGTAGGCAAACAATCTTAGAATTACACAAGAAAGTTAAAGGGTTTTTTATCTTCTTTGCAGTCTTCCAGGGAGGTCTGATCCACCCTCTGATTTGAATTTGGCTCAAAATGCAGTTTGAAATTTCCTGAAGTTGCTTATGCAGAGGCAGCACACAACTCAAAGCGCAAATTCTTATCTCAACAGATGGATTAGTGTAGAAGTGATCTGCAGTCTTGTGATGTTGACTGTCAAATGAATGGATCAAGAACACCTGTTATTGCCTGCACTGTGAATTCCTCAGCTTGAAAGAATAGAAGTTACTGGAGCAGGATTTCTGTGTAATTTGCTTAACTAAGAAAAGATTTTTCCATAATGGTCGATGCTCCCCAATTACTTGTTTTTTTTAGGGGTGTTTCTTGCCAGGTGACACGGAAGATCTGAATATTTGACACAGAAATCTGCTGTGGCCTGCTTACATCTTGTGTGTGCTTAGTCTGAGCATTCATTGCTATCTGTCATTATTGTCCAACTATTAGCTCATTTAGCAAAATCATTTTTCAAGGAAACGTTGGCATAATTAAATGTTCCTTTGCACATTGTGGATAATTGTCCTCCATCTATTAGCAAGTCTTTCTTCAATTTGTTCCAGGATTGTTTCTTCAGGTTGCTTTATTGTAATGCTTACTAGCATCAATCAAACAGCAGTACACTGCAAAACTTCCCACAGGCCCTGAAATGATTTGAAACTCTTCAGATGCTTACCACTGAATACTTTACATGTCATCCTTTCCTTGTCATCCTCACCACTCACAGCTTCTGCTAATTAGAATACAAGACTTTATTTTTTTAATATGTCTGTATCTCATCCAGCATCACCAGACGTCAGACTTCACGGTACTTTGCAACACAAGTGGATTGTTGACGATGTAAGCCAGTGCTGTTGTCTCAGTGCCCTTGTTTGTGGTAGATTTGTATGGAGAAAGGCTGATGTGCAACAAAAGTTCAAGGCCAGAGCCCTGGAAAGAGTAAACACACACAAATTATTTCTTTTCATGAAAGTATGCAGTATTAATGTGATAGAACTGCCTTTTGTGTGTGTGTGTGCGTGTCTATATGTAACTTTTTAAGTGTCTCCCTAATGCAATAGCTAAAGAATGTTTCTGTTTTGCCACTGAAATCATTCTCTATATGTGTCTTGCACTCTTCCCAAAGTCCAAATCAGAAAGTCTTCATATCCTTCAGCTGAAATGGTTTTCTCGGTATAGTGTACAGATGGACTTGCACAAGTGGGAAATAGCATGAACTGGTTTCTTGAACAGGTACACTGGATGGTACCTAAACTGCAGTTCTGGAACAACAAACTCAGAGAAACTACTTTTCCCTGCTCAAATGTGTCTGCAATAGAATATTTTAATGTTTAGCAAGAAACGCCGACAGGAAATACACAAGATATTTGCACCAGCCTCCAAAGAAGGGCAAAATGCTTTTCATTTGCTTGTTTAATAAAAAAAACCCCTCAAGTAAAACTAAATTTTCCAAATAACTTCACATTCACTGGAAACCAGTTTCATGCCAAAAAGTGGGTGAAATGGCATTTAAGTCCCAGATGATATTGCAGGCTTAGAAACAGAAGTAGAACAGCTCATCTCTTTTTCTACAAAGGGTGCTCTTCAGCTGTTTTAGCGGCAATATGACTAAGACCAGGAATCTCGCAGCCAACCAGTTCATCACTATTTTGCTTGTGAATAATTTTTCATCACACAGAATTAAATATTTCTACACATAATCAATTTACTTAGCTTCATTAGTGTTGCTTGTCTAATTATTTTTAACGAAGTAAGTAACAAGGCATTGAGGAATGTGTAAGTAATAAATTAAAGATGCAAACCATTGTAGATCATCTGTTAAATGAATGTGTTATCATCACTGGAACACATATGAAGTACACCCAGTTAAGGGATGTTCTAGTATTATCTCTTACCCATAGACTATATATCAATCTTTTGACTGTTTTCTTTCTATCATCCTAATAACTTTTCAAATTCCTGAACATCTGACATTATACTATCTGTTACTACTACTGTGAAATATCCCGTTGTAGATGATCTATTTGAATAATCTTCTTTTGTAATGACAAATTCCCCGTGGTGGAATTTCAGCTGACAAGTGTCAACATCCATTAAAGGATCTCAAGCGAAAGTTCTCCTTTCATTGATATTCCAATCCAACCACTCATGACTAAATCCTTAAATTTCATTACAACTTAAAGGAAAATATGTATGTACTTTAATCCTGCTTTTTCTCACTTTAGCTTGGGATAAGTGATAAATGAAATCTTGGATCTCCTCAATTAACTGGGAATTTTGCTAACGATCTTAGTGGATCCAACCCAGTACCTTTCCACAAATGTGGATAGCATCAAAAGTGTTGTAAACAAAATGACCAACTGTAATTTTACACTGGTTTGCATTAAAACAATTTTTCCTTTATTTTATACTTGTAGCATTTGATAGATATGAATGCCTAGTTGTTGTTATTATAGCTAAAAATAATCTGTATTTGCTGATATGATATAGCACTTCTTTGTTAGACCCTGTAGACAAAAATAAAACAAAGTTTTTACAACAGAGAACTGAAAACCAACACTCTTTCAAAACAGAAAGAGAGATAATGAGAAAAGAGATGGCATCATGGCAGGAAGATGGGAGGTGGGCTTCATTCACGTAAGCTGTCATATGAACAGAACAGAATAAAACTGTGGAGGCAAGTTCTCTTAAAATGGAAGCTGAATAGAATGTAACTATCTTAAGAAATTAGGATATACCACAGTAGCTTTTGTACAGATACAGGAAAGAATCTGGCTTCTTCCTAGGACTGCAGGCGGCCTTCAGAAACTCCTTCAGACATATGGGTTTTTCATATGCTGTCCCAGTGTAATGCTTCCCAAAGAACCTTTGTGACCGACCTCTTTATTTTCCCTGCTGTCTGGCCTCAGAAGTCACGCAAAGGGAACCACAAGTAAGTCCAAGAGAAGCAGAAGGAATGGATTTTCTTGGTCCTCTAGTAATCCTTCTACTCTGCAGCTGAGTTTGTTGCTCTTCCATCATGTTCCCCAAGTACAGATGGCAGGTCACAGCTGTACCTCCACTTTGAACTGCTAAGCAGCACAGCATGTCTCTTGAAAAACCTCATGCAGGAATACAGCCATTTCATCAACAGAATCATAGAATTTTAAGGGTTGGAAAGGACCTTAAAGATCATCTAATCCCAATCTCACTTGCCATGGACAGGGACACTTCCCACTAGACCAGGTTGCTCAAAGCCTTATTCAACCTGGCTTTGAACACTGCCAGGACTGGGACAACCACAACCTCCCTGGGAAGCCTGTTCCAGTGTCTCACCACCCTCACAGTAAAGAATTTCTTCCTAATATCTATCCTAATATCTAAGTTTCCCCTCTTTCAATTTGTACCCATTATTCATTGTCCTGTCACTACAGTTCCTGACAAAGAGTCCCTCTCTGGCTTCCCTGCACGCCCCCTTCAGATACTGGGAGGCTGCTGTAAAGTCTCCATAAAACCTTCACTTCTCCAGGCTAAGCAACTCCAATTTTCTCAGCCTGTCTTCATAGGAGAGGTGCTCCAGCCCTCTGATCAACTTTGTTGCCCTCCTCTGGACTTGCTCCAACAGTTCCGCGTCCTTCCTATGTTGGGGGCACATGACCTGTACACAATGCTCCAGGTGGGATCTCACAAGAGCAGAGTAGAGAGGGAGAATCACCTCCTTCAACCTGCTGGCTGGGCTCCTTTGGTTGATTTTCTGGGGTGTGAGCACACACTGCTGGCTCATGTTGAGTTTTCATCGCACATCACCCCCAAGTCCTTCTCCTCAGGGCTGCTCTCAGTCACTTCTCTGCCCAATCTGTAGGTGTGCCTGGGATTGCTGCGACCCAGATGTAGGACCTTGCACTTCACTTTGTTCAACTTCATGAGGTTTGCATCAGCCCACCTCTCAAGAGTGTCAATGTCCCTCTGAATTTCTCTACACTGTGCCAACTGCAACACACAGCTTGGTGTCATCAGCAAACTTGCCAAGGTGCGCTGGATTCCACTGTCCATGTTGCCAACAAAAATGTTGAACAGTATCAGCCCCAATACCAACCCCTGAGGGACACCACTCATCACTGGCTCCATCACACATTCACCAAAGCTGATCCTGTTATCAGAGGACAACATGAAGTCAGTCCCCATACACAGATATGTGAAAGCACTATTACAGAATCATAATTTGGGAAATGTCAACCCTAACAGCTATATCTGAGCAAAGATGAGCAGAGGACCAAGAGAAGGACCTTGAGAGCCAACCCAAGGTCAGAAAAACTAACAAATATTTGCAGAAGGAACAAACACCTCAGATGCAGAGAAACACTCTTGATAGACATTTAATGTGAAGGGTTATTGATGCAGAACATCACTATGCCTCCCTAGAGTCACCTAAAGATTAAGAGGCTAAAAGTGATGCCTCATGCAAATGAGAAATGTCTTTGTCAAGGAAGCAGACATCCTTTCTTAGTTAGATAAAACTTAGTGCATTTTGTGATCAATGGGAAGCAGTTCAATATTTGCTGCCACACTTTGAGGAGATGCAGTTTACACAACACAATTATACCTGAGACACTGTACAGGTGTAACCCCTGGGTGTACTGAAAAAGCAGAAAGATCCTACACCTTCTCTTCAGTTCTGTTTGTCTTAGTATAATTACAAAACGTTCAAAACCTTCTCCTGCAGCTGGAAACATTCAATAAAATATATCATGTCTTTTACCTAATTTTAAGATTATTTCTAACCAGCCCAAATTCCCCAAGACAGGAAATAGCCTTAAATTTCAGGTTGGCAACAACCTCTGACTCAGTCTCTTAACACAACTACAATACAGGTAAGAAAGCATTACAGCTTTCTGGTGCTGAAGATTTCAGTTTTATATCCTAACTTGAAAACATACAGAAGTATGAACTTGTCCTGAAAGTTCTTCTAACAAACATTTCCCTTACAACACAGCTCTTCCAGGTAGCTTTCCTCTCCTTTCTGATTTCTGAATAGCTCTTCTTTGATGCTGACCTTAGCCTTATTCAGTACAGGGGGATTGCTTGTTAGTTGGTTGGTCTGTTTGTTTTTCATTATTTTCTATTCCAGAATAGTGGTAGCAAAAAACCGCTTGCCATTTCAGACCTCTTTCCTTTGCCTCCCAGTTGGAATGCAAACATTTGAAAACAAATAATTTGTCTCTTAAAAGGACAAGGGAGCTGGTGAAGGATCTGAAGCACATGTCTTATGAGTGGCTGAAGAAACCGGAGTTGTTTAGTATGGAGAAAAGGAGGGGGACCTCATTGCTCTATACAACTACCTGAAAGGAGGTTGTAATGAGGTGGTGGTCAGTCTGTTCCACCGCGTCTCATTAAAGAAATGGCCTTAAGTTATACCAGGGAAGGTTCAGATTAGATATTAGAAAAAAAGTTTCCACTGAAAGAGTGGTCAGGCATTGGAATAAGTTCCCCAGGGAGATGGTGCAGTCACCATCTCTGGAAGTGTTCAAGGGGCATCTGGATGTGGCACTTGAGGTATGGGGGTGAGTATAGTGGTGTTGGGCTGATGGTTGGACTGGATGATCTTGAAAGTATCTTTCAAAAATGATGATTCTGTGATTCTGTGTGTGATTTGCTGCAGGATAACATTCTCATAAAGTTCAGTTAATGGGGTCTTTTCGGTGCACTCTTAGACTGTTGCAACAGTGACACAGAATCAGTTACACTTATCAGGGTTCATACTGAAACTTAAATGAAAATATTGAGAGGTCAAGGCAAAGCTTTACAGATGTTCACAAATAGAGCTTCCAGAGAAGTTAGACAAGCCTAGTCTTACCATCAGTAAGCTTGCTCATAATCTTTGTATTGGGAGGGGTTTTTTAACATACACCAAATGGCATCAGGAGAAATCCACTTTGCAAATATTTTACCCCTACCTGCAAAGGAAAAAACAGCCTGAGACAAACAAGGATGGAAACTCTAACCAGCCCTCCTAGTCAGTGGCTGTGAGCCTGTAGATCAAGGTTCCTTGAGGATTTAGGAATTTCATCTAGAAGACTAGTGAGGAGTTACTTAAAATAAGTTTCCGTTTGCAATGCAACAATCCACAAGCGTTCCTGTTCCCAGGAATTTATAATTCCCTGTTATTGTCTGGAAACTACTCATATCCTATGATGAATGATGGTAACATGAAACCATGGGCAAATTTACTAGAGCCAAAACAACAAGCTGCAAATAGAAGCATAAATTCCATCATTACACAAGCAGTCGGTTCTTTGAGAATGTACCTTATCCACAGGTATATTTGATAAATATTTTAGAAGTAAGTTGATCAGTCTGCATTTGTCATCAGCTGTTGGAGAAATCAGCTGTCTTTCATATATTGTTTCTAAAGTAATCCATAACCCAGCAAACAACCCAGCACTGCATAAGGCTGGTGTTTGGACCACTAATCTAGCTGTGAACTATTACAAATACTGTCTCTGTGGAAAACAAAGAACAAATTTAGTCTTTGCATTCCTCAGCTGCATATGAATAGCAGCATAACTGTACTAATATTTACATCAGCCTGGGTACGTGTTAAGGACATAAAATCTGCACTGCCACAACGGCATGGAAAACATCTGCTATTATGGTAATTCAAATAATAAATGACAATATGCTTTATCGTTAAAGCTATATACAACCTGCACCTCAGGAAGTCCCCCATCATCCCCACATCACCATTGGCCAAACCGAACTCAAGTCAGTCCAGCAGTTTAATTACCTAGGCAGCCTCATCTCCTCGGATGGTAAGATTGACGGGGAGATAGACAACAGGTTAGCAAAGGCATACAGTGCTTTTGGAAAGCTCCATAAAAGAGTCTGGCGAAATAAACAGCTAAAGAAAAGCACAAAGATCAGTGTGTGCAGAGCCATAGTGCTGTCTACTCTCGTATACGGCTCTGAATCATGGGTCATCTACCGCCACCACCTGCGTCTCCTAGAACGCTTCCATCAACGCTGCCTCCGTACGATCCTTAACATCCACTGGTCAGATTATGCGACCAATACATCTGTTCTGGAACAAGCAGCAGTCACAAGCATTGAGGCCGTGTTACTGAGAACACAGCTGCATTGGGCAGGGCACGTCTCCAGGATGAAGGACCACCGCCTCCCTAAGATCCTGCTTTATGGTGAACTCGCCACCGGCTGCCGCAAGAGAGGAGCCCCGAAGAAAAGATACAAGGACTCCCTGAAACAACATCTCAGCCTTGGCCATATCGACCACCATAACTGGTCTACTCTGGCCCCCAATCGGGAGGTCTGGAGACACACCATCTACAACGCTGCTGATGCTTTTGAGAAAGCACGCAGGACCACCCTTGAGGAGAAAAGACAATGCAGAAAGAATCATGCCTTGCAGAATATGCCATCTAAGGAGTCTTTCTGCTGTGCCTTTTGCAACCGGACTTGCCTATCTCGTATTGGCCTCTTTAGCCACCAACGCGCTTGCAACAAACGTGGGTAAAGCCCTTCCCAAATCTTCGTTCGTGAAGTTTAGCCATGATGAAAGCTATATAAAATTTGTATCTTCTAGTGATAACTTAAAATACAAAAATGCATTCTAGAAAGCAATGTAAATTGTAAGATGTTGCTATAAAACACTTGAGTGCCGTTTCTTGGGCACCTTAAATCTTCATGCCTCAATGAAAATGCCTCATGCTTATTTCACAAAAGTACATAGGATACACCTCACCACGGTTTAGATGACAGCTGAGGATCTGTCTTCCTTACCCCCCTTTAAAATTATATACTGTGGAGTTAGTTCTGTTTTAACTGCCTGTGCTAATGATTAGGGAGGAGAAACATTGGTCTCAGATAAACAGCCAGTCTGACTTTAACTTCAGACATCCCTGAAGCTCTCCAACATTTCTGAAGCTCTCCAACATTGAAACTGCCTTGTGCTCCAACTCCAGTTACACCTGCAAGCAATGCTCCCACTTAAATTGAGGTTCCTAGAAGAGGAGGCTCTGCACCCTCATTGCATTTCATTAATGAAGCCCACAAGTTTATGGACAGCAAAAAAACTACTGTTTGCTTATTCCTAACCTCACTTTACCCTCAGCTACTGCAAACTCACCCTGTTCAAATTCACTACCTTGCACAGTACTTACTGAAGAGACAAGGTGCTGGGACAGTGCCACACATCTCCACACATTTCTACATAAAATGGAGGAGAGGTGTGCATTCTACACAGAGATTTTGAGGAAGTCCACAGACCACAGAATGTCCCCAGGGTTTAGCATCTTAAGCTTATAGAAATTGGAATCTCTGCCTAACACAGAGAACTAGGTATAAAAAAAGCCCGATGATTACTTTGATTTAGATGCTACTTGACACTTAACCACAACTCCCTGTACATAACATCATACAAGCAGATTCTTCACTCGAGCAAAATCCAGCAGGGGAGTACGTAATTAGATCTCAGCTGAAATTAAGATAAGTAAGCCAGTCTAATACTGCTAATACACCATTGCCTCATGATTTAACTAATCTCAATTAGAAAAAGGAAACAAAGCACAAAACAAACAAATAAAAAAAACCAAAAAAACCCTGTGTTATTTTGCAGTAAAATACACTTGAAAATAAACCCACAGAAAATATAATCCTGTACTACACACACAGGCACAATATTTTCTAGCTTATATTTGACATAGACTTCATTTTCTGCACACAGGTGTTTTTATGTTTTAAATTATATCTCCTGCTGGTGGAATTCTGGATAGCCTGTAAGGAGATACTTTCCAATAGGAGATATCAAAATATTATAGTAATATTTTTAGAATCTTCACTGTTTCCATTCAGCATCGCCTGTCCCATGTACCTAGGACCAAGCATACTCTATTTTCAGTCATTTCTGCTGCAAGAAAGTAGACATCTTGATATCCTTTACAACTAGAGCTGATATCCTTTACAGCAGAGTCTGTGTGTCATCAGATAACCTATGGTGTGATATGTGGCCATAGATATTTGATCATGACTGGGCTTGCAGGTCTATCATGTAACAAGCAGACCGTGTACTGCCACCAGGAGATGCAGGGTCAGTCCTGCCTCACCCCAGCATCACAGACCATTACATCACTCTGTTCATTTTGGCTTTGCTTGCTATCCTCAGAAGGCTGCATGGGTTTGTGTGTAGGAAAAAATGAGAGAATGTGCAGAAAACCTTGACGAATTTCCCTGCTATTTCTGGAAGGCAGCACAGTGAAACTGCAATCTTCCCCACGCAGAAATAGGTCCTGGTTCCCTACTGGCAGGATGAACATGTTTCAGCTGAAACCCCATGAAGAGCAGTTGCTAAGAAGAAGCACCAAATAATACCTAGCTTGTCTTTTATTATTATATTTATCAGAAATGTAACAAAAAAGGTGTTTCATAACACAGTATCTAACAAGATGGTTTGTGCAATATCAACATGCAAGGGCCAGGCACTCTGTCAAAGCTTTATTCAGATGTTAGACTGTCTTGATTAATCCTTCCTAATCCTATCATCGGCTGCCATTGTGTCAAGATATGTCAGCCTTACAAATGAAGAGATATCTTAAGGAAATGATGCCTTGCAATGAGTAAATACTGAATTTGGATTTAGTAGGAAGATAAGGACTTATTTTTTGTTGAAGAACCATCTTACACAGCTGGTACTAGTTCCCCAATACACTCTTTGTTTCTCACAGCTGCTCAGGAACTATTTTTCCTCTTTAAGGTGTTACCTGAGATGTGTCACCTAAACTGTGCTTCAAGATAAAAGAACAAAAAACCTGACATAGAGATCCAGCAGAGGAAATTGACCTGGCTCTGAATCTCCTGAGGTCAGGGAACTGATTGTGAATGAAACACAAGCTTGGATTTGAAAGTGTACTTTCTTGGACTTAAAATACACTGTCTCAGACAAACCTTAGCTAAACTTGATCTACAACTGACTTACACTACAAGGATTGGTATGCTAGAGTTATTGCTTGCTGTTTATTCTGATTGTCATGGTACTCAGAGTTTTAACTACACCAGTTCTGAAAATAGGGACAATTTCAAATAATTGGTGCAAGCTGATTGCTATTTGTTAAAACAGTGCTCCCAGAGAACTGTGAGAAGATTGTTTTCATTCTGCTTTGAAGAGCTATCACTGAACAATCATTAATTTGAAAGTTTAGCTAAATAAACATTAACAATAGAATCTGTAGGGTGAAATCATGGGACCAACCCCACCAACTTTGCCAGAACCTACACCAAAGAGGAAGGACTTTGGTTTTCTGTAAATGAAGTTTATGTCACCAGAAAGATGAAGGATCTTGAGGATCTTTGGTGTATAGATGCTCAGAATTATCAAATGCCCATGTCAACTATACTGTCACATTCCCATTATCATAGAGAACTAGGAAAACCCAGATTAAAGATTAATCCTTTAGTACTTTCTCTGCTTATTTAATGAAACACTCCAAACCAGCATTTATTCCATTTCCTCCTGTTTCATTTACCAAAACAGCTAAAAATTAGCACAGTTCTTCTTTACAGAAAAGAAGTACATGGCATTTTGCTTGTCCTAAGTGGCCTTTTTCTCCATTAGGTGTTTTATCTATGAGGAGTTTAGTTCCATAAGACTAAAGAAAAATTTTGTCCAAGGAGTCCTCTAAACTTTTGTGTATCTCTGTGCAAACAGAAGCAGATGGTTATTCCCTGTCAGCTCTCCAGGTGCAATAGGTGAATCACTTTCAATCTCAGAGTTGTTTAGGCACATTAATACGTGATCATCTCTGCCACCAAGTCTTGTCTCTTATGTTAGTGTAATGGTCTGACATATCCAAGCTGCGTGGTTCCACCGGGGATCTCAGAAGAAATTTACCTCTCGTCAGATGCTTCACAATTCATAATTCACAGGGTCATGTATGAATATCAAAGTTGAATGATGAAAAATGAAATACAGAAAAGTTTAGCCGGTTTGTTCTTTGGGCTTGTTGTTATTTTCTTACTCAAAACATTAAAAAGGTGACAAAATGCAAAAGTCAAACCCTTCAATTCCAACCCACTGTTTTTAGTTTTGGACAGAAACTTGGGTGCAGTCCTACTTTTCACTGAACTAGTGAACTAGTTCACATAAACTTGGAACTGAGTAAACAGGTATATTTCATTAGGTAGGTATAGAGTATTTTGATCAAGAAGCAGAAAATGACACAAAGAACAGATCTCAGTGAGTTAGAAAACATCAGAGTAGTAATTTAGAAATACATATAATGCAAACGGGGACCAAAGGGAGGAGGGGTTTTATACTACATAAATATATGCAAAACAAAACCAAAAAAACCCCTAAAAAATATGTTTCTTTTCCCTCACAGTAGACCATCATTACCTAAATTTCCTTAATACGACTTTCCTGACAGACTTAAAATGTTCTCTGACTTGAAAGCTACTAGTTCACATGACTGTCTAGTAACATTCATAACGGCATCAAGAAAAACTTAGTAATATTGTCTACAAAATGTCTTCATATATATTCTTTCAGCTGCTTTATGTCTGACAATTAATCATAAACTTTAATTGTTATCAAGCTCAGAACACACTACAGGTAGTCTTCAGCACACAAGACTGATGGGAGCCATGGTAGGAAATTCAATTAGATATCAGATAATTTGTTCCAAGATAATTTGCTTACTGTAACTTTCTCAGACTCCTGAAGTATTTTGGTAAAGATCTTAAATGTTACAGACTTTTCCTGCACCCATCACAAATCTGACTATCTCCTCCTCTGCCCCCTGTACAGACAGTCTCTCTTGCAAGTCCCAAGCATATTGAAATCATGAGTCAGACCTAAGCCATTAAATTATGGGTGTGGATGGAGGAAAGAAACTGTAGCATTTTAAAAGAGTAAGAAGAGATTTTTATCTTGTTTCTGATAAGATCTAGATAAAACAAATGTTTTCTTTCCTGTTTAGGGTCAGAATTATTTGGGAAAAAAATAAAGAAGTTATATAATGCAGTCAAAGCTGCGAAGAACTAAAGGATACCAAAACCTGCAAGGCCCATAGGGTCACACCAACAGCTGTCAGATGGGGGAAGGACAAAAGGAAAGATTTATACTGCAGCCCTGTCATTATATTGTTGAGCCTAAACGTTATCAAAAGGAACCTCCATAATTACCCTGAAATGGGTTGCAGCACAGCTAAACGCAGACGGAAATAAATAACAATAATAACAGCAACAACAAAGCTAAACAGGCTGTAAAACCCCATAATTGGATTCATAAATCTGAATGTTTTAGAAGGTTAGAGCTGGGGCTAATGCGGCTTGACCCAGAGTGATTGTCGATGCTGCAGCAGTTATAGGTCTCCTGCCGGAGAGCAGTGAGGGGGAAAATAAATAAATAAATCAATTAAGCTCCCAGGAGCACTTTAGGAATCACCCTTTCAGTCTGCCATAGTTATCATTCAGACTGCAGCATCTCAGTGCTAGCTGGCTGGAGATAGCAATCTAATCTTTACACTGCAGTAAGCTGGGAAAACAGCACCCCTGCCTCTGGAACAGGGGAAATACTTCACAGACAGCAGAGAGCTGATAATTGCTGATGTCAAACAAGCTTATTTCATCAAGGATTTCATCCCCTCCACTCCTCCCTCCCGGCAGCCACACCCTGTGCAGCAACGTGACAGTAGTCCTCAGCACTGATCTGAGACAACTGCAGTTTACAACACCATGACCAGCCTGAAGCTCGATCCTGCGAAGCACAAGACTCCCACCCTCACCAGCCTCTGCTGCATCCTGCTCCCTGAGAGATTTCTCCAGCAGTAATAGCTTGCCTTGGGAAGGGCTGGCATTGTGTGAACCCTTGTTCTGCAGAGCGCATTCTACACAGCAATCACATCCTTCTCTATTTACATTTATGTTGTTCTTACTTGAATTATTTTTTGGGGATATAACACACCTCATTGCTGTTAAATGTACCATCAGGGCATAATCTCTCTGCTAGGTATACTGCTCTTTAATAGCAGCTACTTGACACAAGTTAGCACATTATGTGGTCTCTACAAATAACAACAACAATAATAATAACGATAGCATCTTGATAGCTTATTAACATACACTTATGTAGCGGCTTGTACAATATTCATGTAGCACCTTTGAAACTCTGTAGCTCAACAGTGTAAGGTCTCCTTTAGGTAGGCCAATAGCCTGTGAGTTTGGTGATTATTCAAACATGCCGCTGAAACATCATCTCTGTCAAATTACAACAAGGAGGTGAAAGTTAGTCCAGCTCTCAACATCTCTCAGCTTTAGACCTGTTTCTTTATGCTGTGGCTCAACTATCTTTCAAAGGTCTAAGTTGGAACCACCCCTGAGAACATCTGTGTACTGGTGTACACAGGTGTGCTCTGAGTATCTCTGGATGGCTTCTCTCCATTTCTTACAGCCATGATACTAGAAAACAAACTCTAGTTTCCCTCCAACTGACGATAACATGGTCTGAACAGTGTGTGTGTCGTACCTCCACCTAATTCCTTAAATTTCCAGTAAAACTTTGGTGATTTGTAGATTATAGTTTATGGTACAGAGAGAAGTTGGCTTTGTAAACTTTGTGGTACAACCCATTATTGCCCTTAGCCTGTGTGACAGTTTTCAGCCTAAATACAAGACCAGACACAGGTAAAATGCCATTTTCCTCCTCATCCCTCAGTATTTAACATTTCTTTTTAATCTCATCAGAGTATATTTGACAGATCAGAATAAACTTTCCAAGCCCTAGGACAAATTACTTTCGCTCATACTTCCATAGCAAAACTCCCCCAAATGCTTAGGGATTGTTCAATAGTTCATTGCAGAACCTTCTCCAGAGAAGATAAGGGGAATTTTTTTACCCATTTCCTGTCTCAACCCCTAACACAAAGTTAGGTTTTAGTATTTACTAAGAGTATCAAATACTATTTCCAAATATTGATAGCATGCACAGGGAGTTCCACAATACATTGATATTTGATAGATATGCTTTTTTCCTGTGTCTGAATGTGATCTCTCACCATCATACTTTCTATATCCATTTCCTACACAACCCCCATAAAAATTATTTCCAAAGTTACCATTTTTTTTCCTTAATGAAACTTTCTATCGCCTCATTAAAATCCTGTATTAATTTACATTAATTTGTACACCAAAGCTGGGTTTAGGGGTTTTTAAACTCTCACTTGGAAAGCTCTCAAATTTTAATGCATCGAAGTTCTGAGTTACCTCCAGGATAGTGATTTTTTTAATCAGCCACTGTTACGCCAGTTTTGCTTTTGCCTTTGTTTATACCTGGAAATTCTTAGTACATCAAACTTTAGCCCTAGTACCCTAAACTCCAGAGACAGAAACAATACAAAATGCAAATCAGTCATGACTTTGGGAATCCTGCAAAACATGCATCTGATGAATAAAATAATATAAAAAAAAAAAAGAAAAAAAAAGAGAGAAAAATAAGATATGAAATATAAGGTATGTTCTAAAAGTAGCCTTCTTCCCACTAATAGGAGGCCAAATATTCACCTCCCTCTCTTGGAGAACCATCATTTAAAAGTATAGGAGAAAAGCGGTACACATTATTTTTGTTATGTGTTACATAAATTATTTATTGTTTAAAAGAGGAGACAGAAAATGCCAAAACCACTCAGCTATTACCATCACCAATTCAACCTTGAAATAATTGTAAGAGGCCTCATACTCAGACTCAAAATTTTCTCCAACTCATGTGTTACCCACCAAACAACTCCTGCAGAACTAGTATCTGTTACTGAATCAATCAGTACTGCAGAAAACAGAACGACAAACACCACTCTAGGTCATCAGTGTCAGCCTTTAGGAAGTTCTTAGGCAATATTTCACTTTTTAACATGAAGCTACAGTTTCTATCTTTGGTTGCATCTGTCTCAGGCTCACAAATACGTTAGATGGCTCTCATCAAATAAGAGGTACCTGTAGATGTTTCTCCACAGATATAAGCCAGATGCAAATGCTGTCAGTAGAAATAAAACAATCTCTACCCTAAATTTTACTAGAAATATGGTGTGCCTTTGTTATATGAGCAGTATGCCAGTATGCCAAAGATGGTGTGATCACAAACTGCTGTAGTTTAACAGTAGAGCTCATTTTGATACACGGGGAGAAGACTCATTCATAGCCTCCATGGAAATGTTTTGGCCTACAAATAATTTATAAAGGAGAGGATTTTGTACACTGAAAGTTGCTTTTATAAGTGAACTCTCAGAGGGCCTGGGTTTAGGAATTCTAGGCAGTACTGAGAGCTTCATCCAAAAATTAAAAGCAGATGGTGTGCAGTCAGTTTTGCTCTATAAAACATTGCTGTGTATACATAAAAAGTTGGTTACATTATTTTCTAAACATCTTTTTGAATTTCACAGACAGAGACTTCTGACCACTTCATCTACAACAAGCATGGCAAATATCTCATCATTATCCTTACTCTATCCCAGAACTGTGGGATTTGGTATGTGAAAAGGCAAAGAAGAAAACTGGAGACCTTTTCTCTCTGGCCATTCACAGAACGTGCCATGAGTTCTCTGCATTAAGGAAATGATCAGAGCAAATATTTCTCAAAAAAGAAAGCAGGCCCTGCGGGTGCTGGGTGATTCCCCAGAAATGGATTATTGTCCTTTTGCTGGAGGAGGGGGTGCTCCCTCCTGGATCCCTAGCCACGTGGCCGCTCGAGCCCCGAGAGAGAACGCAAGAGACCACAGCCAGGGATGGGCAGGAAAAGAGAGCTTTATTTTTCCCGGGCTCAGATAGATAAGGCTTTGGGACATTAGCATATGTCCAACCAGGAAGGTTGAGAACACCTTAGCCACCGCCCATAGGGGCCAGGTTTCACAGCCAGTGGGGAAAGGTACAAGGGATTTTGGGAAACTGAGTTCTTCAGGGAGATGGGGGTTTACACTGTAACAGTATCTTAACACAGGTTTGCTAGCCAGTTTCAGAAGTCCACCTTTGCGAGAACTTCTTCCACTGTACATCCTGAAGGTCAGTTGCTACAAGGCCCAATTCTTCCAAGCAGTCCAAGATCCTGCAATGGTATATCACTCAAAATGGTGGATTACAACTAGATCATAAGCTGCATTTCTCCTTTCTGATATTTCACTAGACAGGTGAAACTACCAGACCTGTGTGTTGAATGTGAGATGTATTAGCAATGCCAACCAGAGCATGCAAAGATGAGTATGTGAAAGACTCTCAAGTCAGATAGAGCTCTGAGCAGGACCTATATAGATCATCTCCTTAAAGTGAGCCCCCCGAACAGTTTTTTAACCATAAACAACCTCAAAGCCACTATCCCAGAGTACAAAAGAAGGTTTATAATTCAGTCTTTCCCTGTGTGTGGTATCTCTGCTTACAGGACTAGTTTCAGCAAATGCAATGACTGAGGAGCCCCAAGCACTGCACAGTCCCTTGGTCACTAGCAAGCTCCCTTTCTTTTTTTACTGAGGTCTGACTGCTTGTTATATCTCTCCACTGTTCTGGCCTCCCTGCAGGAGCCCAGACCTGGGCTCTGGCCCTCTTTAGTCCCACATCCTTTCTCACTACTTTCTAAGTGGTTCTGTAGGAAGCTAATAATCTAATTTAATCATTAAAAATTAGAATGAAAAAGTATTAAGAAATAAATTAAGGGCACTGGTTATCACAAATCCATGTTCCACACAGAATCACACAAAGAGAATATTTTCCCTTCGGAAAGATAAGAAAAACATGTCTGCTTTCACTCAGACACTCACTCTCAACTTGGAGTCCACACCTCCACCTGAAAACAGTTGGGGGTAGCAGATCAAAAAGAGAAAACTGCTTCCCAAAGATTACTAATTCATGATGACAAGATGGTGTTATCATGATTTCTGCTTTATCCTTCACCGTAGTCTGCCTTATAACTTGCCTCTGTTCTTCTGTGAGCAGTGGTCAAGCTTAGTGTCCTTATCTTACCACACTCAAGTCAGAAAAAATACACTCCTGTAGTAAAGCCATCGCTTCGGGTTGGTATAAGATACAGTAAGTAACAGAAATCACTTAGATTTTTCTACCAAATAATAGAAATCAGTTAAATATTTCCATCAAATAACTCTGTCTTACTTAGGAAACCTTCTGTTAAACATATAGCAACTGTAATTGCTCAGGAGGGATGAACAGACTCACCTTTTTTTCTTTTTCTTTTTTTTCCCCACTTTTTTTGTCGGAGTACTCTCAAGCTCATTTAAAGTACCAGGAAAATTAGATTATGAGTTTTATTTAGAACAATAAATACCTTACTCTGAGCTATTAATCACAAAAATAAATAAAATTGAATGTTTGAATTTATTTGTCTGACTTTTACATGTACCATCTATCCTCTGGAAACCACAAAGCTGTCATCTATTATTTATGGAAACAAGAGCCCAGAAATATGTGTACATGATTTCAGACAAACCTAGTGGCCTCTGCAAACACTCATTTCCTCCCTCATTCTGTTTAAAGCCTCTCTATTCTTGAAAAATAGATGATTATTGCACTGAATACCACATAATGATTCAAAACTATGATTTTCCAAAGGTTAGGAAAGTAATACTTTGGCTCTAACACAGATAGAGTACTAATGTTGATCTTAAACCACTGTATTTCATGCAAAGCACCAGTATTTCCTCTTGCAATTGTCAGCCTTTCCAAGAAGATCATAATGCTAAAGTTATACCAATTTTCATTTAACCCTTTTATTTATTTAATTTTGCAAACTAGAAATTGCAGAGTGTTTCTGAATTTCCTTGGCTCTCAGAAGAGGTGAGAGAATAGTTTGCACAGATAGCTCTTCCATGCATTGCCACTTTTTTGTTTTTAATTGCAGACGTACCTGTATGTGAAGTGTGTGGTTCCTTCCAAAATGCACTTATCATAAGCTACCTATGAGCCAACAATGCTTCTTACAAGCCGTATCTATCTGCTGGATGTTGCCTGTAAAATTACTCCATATTTGGCCACAAATTAACCAATAAGAAAGGTTGGGTCCAGCATTGCCCGTGTGTGGCACATGGTGGTGCATGACTTCATAGCCTGGAGCTCAGCTCAGGTAAGATACATCCTGCTCCTGGGCAGGCTCGTGCAGATCTGTTGTGTCCCACTCAGGCACGAAGCAAGAAGGAATGATTCTTCCAGGGGAGAGAGAATTCAAGACACAAACTAACAGTTTTGAGACGTGATTCCTAAGATCAGCCAACTCTGACTCAAAGTGTGTTACCTTACACTCAACAGAGGCAGGGCCATGAAACGAAACATGGGAGTCCATAGCCTTATATTTAGACAAGAGTGAAAGAGCGTCTTGCAAGTTCCTGTCTGTTCTGGCCATAGAAGGAACAACCTAGATGAGGAAAAAGTACTGTATGAAAAATTTTCCAGACCCTTTATTTGCACTAGCTTGAAATTAATTTACAAACCTTGCAGCTATCTCTCAAAAAAAAGAAAGAAAATCTGACTCGCCTCGTCGGCAGCACAGAAGCTGAAGCTAACACAGGTGAACCAACAAACCAATAGAAGACATAAGAACACAAACCAGCTGAGCCAGACCCCACCCACGCCCCTCCTGATAAGAGCCTGTGCGCAACGCTTCAGCGAGAAGTACGAGGACAGTCAGAGTGACTTCCTCAACATCCTTCTGCTAGCTCAGGGTGCAGTTATAAGGCATATTTAGCCAATATAAACCAGAACACCAACCTGCTGCCCAAAAACAGTCCTGCACACCCCTTCATCCAGGCACTGGCACATACCAAAAAAAGAGATGACAGAAAAGTAACCCTACCACTAGGAGACTAATGGTCCTATATTTCAGAGACCTGAAACAGCTCATCACAGCATCAGGTGTGTGCTGATGCCAGTAGAAGAAGGTTGTGGGGCAGGGGCAAGGGGACATCTGGCTTTGGATGGAGCAAGAGCACAGCGGTGCTAGTCGATGAAGTTATACTGCTGTGGGACTGTGGCCACAACTTCCTACTGACATGTTTCCATACACTTGTTTTGCAATCACTATTTGGATCCCTCTGTATTTTCAGCCCCTACAAATACCAGGGAGTTCCAAAACTAATTCTGCCTTGAATGAAAAAGTACATGTCTGAAACCAGCTGCCCAATGACATCTGTTCTCTCAGCCCACTCACTTGCTACCTGAAGCATATCAGGCTGTTTACTGTCTCCATGTATAGGATCTGCTCTATACCTCAAAAATCCTTACTACATTATAACACATTGTATGTATATATATATATATGTCAAAAGAGAGATCTATTAAATGTTTTTATAATTATACTTCTTTATAAATGCAAGGAATGGTACTCAGACCTCCACAAACGTACTCACAATGTAGATGAACTCTGCTTTTCATATTTTCATATAAGGCAAAACAGTAAACATCACCTTATTTTTCCCCCAATAGTCTTAATGTTCTGCCTGCTTTTTTTTAGAGCACTGCTGAGCACTGATCCAATGTGTTTAGGGAACTATCTCCGGTGACTCCGGGCTCTCTGTCTTGCATGGTAATGTGGTGCTGATTTAGATCTGCTCAGTGTGAGCATAGAGACACAATAGGCTTTACTTTGCATTTGTAGATACAGAATATGAATTTCATGTTATATTGTCATCTGTATATTCAAATATAGATATGAGTATACATATATGCATATTATACATGCACATACACACACTTTAATTATATCATGTATTTATTAGTATATTTAACAGTGAGTATCTCAGCACAGATGCCTTCTCCCTTGTGAAATATGAGTCTTTATTCCTACTTTACATTTCCTACCTTTTGAAAGGTTATTAATATTCAGAGGACCTACTCCCCAACCTTCCACAACTTGATTTCTCTAAGATCCTTCAGGAAAGGACCTTGTAATAAAGTTTTTTTGCAGAGTATCAACTGGATCACTTCTTCTGTATATTCAGTGATGATCAAAAAATTCTAATAGATTTTAAAGGTAGTAATCCCCTTTCAAAAGCTGTGTCAGTTCTTCCTCCTTATATTCTTCTTACTCTTTTGCCTGTTAGTCCTAGGATGTCTTCTAACAGTTCACACACCACCAAATTTACAGATTGCCTGAATTCCCTAGTCCACTTCAATCCTTTTTAAAAGTTAAATTTATGTTTGCCATTTCACTCTCATCTAGTACCACAACTGATTTAATCAATAGACTACATAGCATAGCTGAAAGCTTCCATTTTCATATTTATGTTCCCTTAGGGCTCCCAAATAAATAGCACCCAGTTCTGGTTATTCGTTTGCATTCTCTCCATCTACATCTTCTAAATTTTATTCTTTTGACACATACATTTGGGAAAGTTCTGTTTCAAACTCCAATCTATGTAATACAAAGCCCTCTGGTTTCAATGTCTTCTTGGTGGTGACATGCACTGAAAAGAATTGGTTTAATTTTTCTGCATTTTTGCCCCGTGAGAACTGCTATTAAACCAGAATCATCTATTGGCCCCACAGTCTTTCTGGCAGGCTTTCTAATATGTTGGACAAATAAGTATATTTTTAATTTTTATGTCTTTAGAAAATTGTTCCCCAAAGTCTTTTTTTCCCCCTGTCTTATTAATTTTATATTTAACTTGTTTAGGTTCTTTTTCCTTTTGAATGTGATGTTCATTTTAGGCCTCTTAAGTCCTAATAATCCTCCTTACTCTGATCTTTAACTTTGAAGACTTACTTGGAGTTCTTTTCCAAGTTTTCTTTTTCCATAAATAGAATACATTTATTATGACATTCCAGTATATTATATTTAAGCAATCTCCATGTTATGCCACAAATATTTTCTTTTCTTTTGGCAATTCTTTTTAATTTCTTGGAAGTAGCTGCTTGATTTTCATGTTGTTCTGGAGGGAAAGGGCCAAATCTGAGCCTGTTGTGATAATTACGGTATCACAGGTATTTTGCAGTAATATTCTGACTCAGTCCCAGATCAGGATAATTCAGGACTGGTTCTCCTGATGTTTTACCAATGACTGCTTTAAGAAGTACGCATTTTCGGGGCCAAAAAACTTTTCTCTGCACCACACGTCTCGTCATGGCATTCACCCTTCCCTCCTGGGGCTACACATGAGGCAAATCTTTTCTGTCAGTGTGATCTTTGCCATCTCCGTGAGGATGTCTTTGTCACTGTCACAAAATCCAGCAAAATTCAGAGGGTAGTTTCAATCCTTTGAAATTAGAGACTTTGTGTAAATTCTCAATGGACGTAACTTGTCTACTTTATTTGATTATAGGTAGCCTATAGGCAGGGCTAAAATCACATCTTCCAACTTTTTTTCTTTAATCAGCATATTTTCTGCTCATATTCATTTCTGTTCCTAACAATTTGCATGTCAAAAAACAGCACACAATGAATAATCAGCAGTACAAATTTCACATTCAGCTAAAGGGGTACTCTGCCGAAAAGTGGGATTTCAGAAGGAGAGAGCTTTACCAATCTTGTGGCTATCCCTCAGAAATGCCCCTGAATCATTCTGTGTCAATAGAACACTCGCAAAACAATGAAGCAGGACAAACTTGCAGGGTGTGAACTTCAGCCATCATCTTAGTGCTCATTTGAGGTCCTAGTCCTGCAGGCTAAGGACCATGGGGGTCAGACATCTGACATGATGCTCTGTAGTGTAAAGCTTAGTCCTTTCTTTTGTCCACAGCACAGCCAGGAAGTGTCTGACCTTATTCTGTGCTGCTTTTATGCCTCATCCTCTCCAAGGCAGCTCTGCTGTGTCAGCCACTGGGCTCCTCCAAACACAGAGACCTCAGTACTGAGGAAGGAAGGGAGGAAGTTTGGTTACTTGCTTTTCCAGACTTTAAAGGAAGCTCAAAGTGAGGAGTCTTTTCACTGCAAGAGTTAGCTTGTAATTTCCCTGCAGGATAGCACACAGAGAGCTGATCCCAAGAAAGGCACTACCACCAGATGCATCTGGCACAAAGATTTCTGAAGGGATTGCACACAACTTTCTTTGCTGCAATAAGCTGAGACACGGCCTTTTCTTTTCCAAGAAAGAATTTGGGGGAAACTGTCTCTTTTATTGTATGGGGAAGGGGGAATAATAGCAAACCAGCATACCACTTGTGGCACTGCCACAGTCCACACCCACACAGTCTAATAAGCTGCACTAACTTGAGGCAAGATCGGTTTGGGTGATCCAGGTTAACAGCTCAATGCAGAAGTGCTAACGCATTAAAGTTAAGACATTATCCCTTTGCATGGAATTTGAGTTACAAATGGGGAGCTAACATCACAGAGAAAATAAGCCCTGGGCCATTTTCCTATGAAACAATGAAAAATATGAAAAACAACTTCAAATGATTATTTTATTCTAGCACCTGCATAGCCATGCTATGGACTCAGTGTTGTTGATTAATTAATGAAGTCTATCTGATGATGTCTCCCTGTGAAGGATGTACAATCTATGTTTCAAATTACTTTTGAAAATTTAATCATCAGAAAGTAGAATTTGCTCATTAGTTAGTAATAATATATTAAGTTCCTCTGTCTGTCCCCAAATCGGATGGATAAAGCCTAATTAATTAAAGGCATGCCACAGAATATGTGTAGTCCCACTGGTGCACAAAAAGTAGCAAAGGAAGCTATAAATACCGGATGTTAAACATGCAGCAGTGTGTTAACGGAGTACTGGAACAGATTGCCCGGATAGGTTGTGGATTATCCCTCTCTGAAGCTATTCAAGAACGGTCTGGACACAATCCTGTTCCACATGCTCTAAGCTGACCCTGCTTGAGCAGGTAGGTTGGACGAGGTCACCCACTGTGGTCCTTTCCAAACTCACCCATTCTGTGATTCTATGACAACCCATCACTAACACAGATACTTTATACAAAATTATAAGAAATTACTTCAAAATATATAGTCTAAATACACGTGTCCTCATCCTAGCTCCAATACAAAATTTCTAGTTTTTTTCTAGAGCAACATGGCACTCAAGCCTTTAAAAGCTTTGAAAGAGGTATTTGATCTTACCCTACAACCGGTTAAGGCAATTTTTACTGAGTAATAGGAAAATCTCGTGAAAAGTACAACATATTCTGCATTGCCCACAAACCTCTGTGGATTACCCTAACTGGAGTCATCCCTCTGACTGTAGCAGTCACCATCTGCGTGGCAAATGTGCAAAGCACTTTCTCAGGAATAGGCTGTGGTATTTCTCCACAAACAGCAATAAGCATCATAGTTGCAGTGTCCTGCAGGAGGGAACAGAAATGCTCTTCTCACCTGCGGTTGAATTCTGTGTCCTTGAATTTTACTGGAGGAGGAAATCAAGCCTGCCCCATGCAAGTGGCAAGCTTGTTGAGAACAGGGCACTGACATCTCAGTGACTTGCTCCTGCAAAGCACATCTTTTGCAACCCAGAATGTAGGAGTCTCTGCTCTTCTCTCCTTCTAGAAGAGTGAAGGCTAACCATTATTCAGGTTAATGAAGGTGAATTAAAACCTGTACAGAATATAGGTGCTTTACATAATTCAATCATCATGTCATAAAATACATTTACATATATTTACTTAAAATTCCTCAACATAATTTCAGTTAGTAGCACAGGCAGAACATAATTTCTTGTATTTCTACTTTTTGAGATACTTGAAAGCAACCAGATTTAATTTCACTTTACAGCAATTCACATTTGGCAACGTTACAGGGCAGCATGATAAATTCAGATCACCATAGAAAATATACCTAAATTCTAACAGGAACCAATAGCATTTATGTGAATAGTTACAGTACATAAACCAGAAAATTAAAAGACATTTTTTTCCATGTTTTATTCTGTTACTTGAACACTAATTTCTATAGAATTTAAGGAGGCTACAGACACTAAGCTTACTTACTTCACAGACAGATATAATCTATGCTAGTCAAAGGAAAACAATTCTTACATTTTTCTTTTTGTATTCACTCCATGCCTTGTTCCTCTTCAAAAAACACAGCATACATGTTTCTTCTTCGTTTGTGCTCTTTACCATTTCTGTGAGCCATACCTGTCACTGAGAGCAGAATACCTTTCCTTCCCAACCACAGTACAGGATTTTTAATCATTGATGATTTTCATTTTCATTCTTCTCCCCTGACACAAAACACATGTCCCTTAATTTGCATATTAAAATCAATGTCACAGTTAATCATTAGGTGTTTATTGAACTCATATTTGTTGATATGGGTATGTTTTTGTCTCCTGACTGCTGTGTAATATAAATGATCTTGTAAACTCCCCATTTGCTCCTCATCGCATATCCCCTTCCTGCAGAGCAATTTAACTGCATTTTAAGAAAGCAGGTTCCAGAAGATTGATTTCCAAAGGAAGACAGAATGTGCATCTAAAACACATCTATAGGAGTAGGTGGATGTCAGTCAAGTCATGACAGAGTTCTCCCTGATTCCCACGCAGTTCTGTGTCTCTGCATTTCAAGGTCAAACCCAGCTGCATGCTCACTAATCTTCTACTGGAGTTCAGTAACGATTATTCATTTTTGATTCTTCATAATAATAAGTTTGAACAAACAGGTTTCTCTCCCACCCCTCGGATCTGAATGCCAAAATAAACTTACTGAACACAGCAAGAATACAATCAAGCCCAGAAGAAACTTCAAATTCAGAGGTCTCAAAAAATCTTCAGTCACGTGTTCACTAGTGCTTCTTCATTAAAATTTCTCCTTTTGGAAATGCATAGTGATTTTGAAACACCTCTCTTAACCAGTTCTGCTACCATCTTTTCTTAATTTTCTGTGAAAATTCATGTCTAGCATTTTTTATTCTTCATCATCAAATATTTGCCAGTTTTTCATTTGTGTGAAGTTACATAGTTACAGCAAAATTTGTTTCTAAAATCCTCCTAAAACCTTTTATAATAAAAATCATAATATCCAAAATTATGAGAGAGACATCAATTTTGACCTCTTTTACTGATTAGCCTTATATACTGTCAGGTTAGGGGCATACAGCTCACTCTCAGAACTACCTACACACATTTTCTACTAAGGTGAATTGATTTTAAATATAGGATAGGGATGATATCTGCAGGTATTTTGGCCAACACTTCCACCACTTTGGAACTGCTACTTACAATTCCTACATTTTCTAATAGACTAGTGCTCACTAACCAAGTACCTGCTTTTCTCTCTATACCCAGTGTTCAAAAAAATTACCTCTCTATTTTGTGATTTTGCTGCTTAGATCTCAAATGGTGTCTCCTTTTCACTTTCTAGTTGATTAACAGAGCTGGTTCTAAGTAACGCTGTATACATAAATCAGAACTGTCAGGGTTGGAAGGGACCTCTGGAGAGCACCTAGTCCAACATCCTATCGAATCTTTTGCTGTCCCTTCTTGTGCCGATTCTCTGGGCTGGAAAACCTGGTATTTTAAGCTGCCCTTGTAACAAGACCGCTGCACACACCTCTCCTGACTGCTTTCTGAGCTCATCAGTGTACTGTTAGAGGGCCAAATGCAGAAAGCATCAACTTGCTCTCTAGCAGCGTGCATGCAATACTCCAAATGCAAAGACTTTTTACTCACAAAACTGGGTTGCGTGAGAACAAGTTCTGCTTGCCAGGATGAATTCTGTAGCTTCACTTGATCTCCCTGTAACTACCTCTTCCAGCGAGTGAGTTTTTCTCCGCTCACTTCTGCCATAGCACAATCTACTCCCACTCTCTTGCCTGCCCATTAGAAACAGAAAGGTAAAAAATAATAGTTTTTGCAAAAAATCCACCTGAATATGCCACATAACATAAAAAATAAGATCCATTTCTTTTAATAAAATTGCTTTCAAAAGCACTTACCACAATCACCCCATCCTATCTACCATGGCCTATTGTCAGTATTCTTACTATTGCTGGTCTAATTTATACAGTAAATTTTGTAAAGCAGAAATTTTTCTTCTTGTTACATTTGTCTGCTATACCATGGGCTAGTCTGTGCTTGGCTTCTACAAGCACCTGAAGAGACAGGGATAAAAGGCTGGTCTGCTATCATGCATCTCCAAATTCTGCATGAAACTCTTTGCTTTGGTGTTTTCTTTAGTAACTCCTAAGTAAAAGGAGAGACCTGGCCAGTTCCCATATGGCTGAGGGGAATACTTGATACCTTTTAATAAGATATTAGCATTTTCAGTCCTTCTTTGTGTAATCAGACAATTTTGTGAGGTATCAGCCAAAGTGATACCATCAGAAGAGCTGACAGACTAAGTCCTTTCAGTCCCACAAGGATTGAACTATTTTTCAGCATTTTCAAAATGCCAAGGATTGCAAAGCTATTATATTTACACAATGCTTTCATCAAAAAAAGAACTAAGTGAAAAAATACAGCCACTATTTAAAATAACAAAGCAAAACAGCAGAGAAACTGTTTTACCTCACATGCAACATGGGCCACGTGTTTACCAGTGTGGGTTTCCTTATTGCTTCCACCGTAACTGTGCTGACTGTTGTGCTGGGGATGTGCTGTGAGCAGGCAAGCTCAAGAGGGTTTTATCAAGCAGCTGTGGAATCCTGCTTGACTGCGCAGAGGACACAGGTATTGAAGATTCCAAAAGGTTCTTAAATCACGGTTTCCCAAAGCTGACTGGAAGAATTGCCTCAGCTGTCTCAGGGGTCACAGTCCCATCTTCCCGTGGCAGGCTGTAGAGCTTGGCTGATCAAGCAGGCTTGACATCATTCCTGCTGGCCTCGGCATTTTGAAGGGTACCTGACTCTCCATGGCCCTGAGAGGCAGGAAATACAGGAATTTCTGCAATTACTCTTTCGATTCTGCCTATGTGGAGGTGTCAAGGATTTACCTTGCAATTTAGTCTTCTGTAAATAGCATGAGGGAGAGGAGTGGGTTTTCTTTTCTTTTCTATTTTTTTTTAAATATTCCTGATTATTTCCAAAGTAATCAATAAATCAATACTCCTCTTGGAACTGAAAATCCTTTCTCAGTCTGTTCTATTTTTAAATTCTCACATGACTTCCAAAAATATTGTTCATCTTCCCAGGCCAGTAATTTGCTCTTATGAAAACTACCTGAAGAGAATCCACCCAACTAGCCACTTCTCTGACACTGGCAAATTAATGTACCAGAACACATGAAAGAAGAAAACGTGGTAGAGCAATACTTTTTTCCTCCTATTTCTGTGCTTGCTGAAACACTTGAAGTAAAACATCTATTAATCTTTAAAAACATTGAATTTAACTACCCTGACTAATGTTAGCTTGTACCAAATGTTACAGATATGTTTTCCTGCATACAGTACAAAATGTTCTTCTAATTTTAAATTTGTGTAACTACATTCCAGTCCTCTGAACAATTTCTTAGCTAATTTCAACTGTCAATTGGCACAAAAGCAGCTTCTCTGCAGTGATCCAATCACCTAGTTCACTTTTCTTCACCCAAACAAATGTACGAAATGCAGGAGTTTAATGTTTCTCTTTGAAAGTCCAACAGAATAAATTGTATTGGCTCCCGTGAGATCATTACAAGTTTTATTAGCAACTTCACAAAATGTGCTCTTCATCAATAATAATCCTGGATCTGACTTGCTTTGTATTGTCAGGTGATCTAGATTGGCTGGGAAAGGGCTGCAGAATACAACACTTGTATTCTGACAAGGCATTGCAAGGTTGAGCTGTAGCCAACTTCAGCTCTCGCATAGGATAACAGGTTGTAAAAGGTGAAAATAGATCATCATTGGTCCTACATTGCCTCCAGCAGACCTCCAGAAAGCCACGCTGGCTGCTGGTTTGAGTGGTAAATACTGGGTGACAACTGAAGAGGTGCTTTTTGCAAAGGCATCATCATTCAGAAAGAGCAGTGTCCATCTTGACCCTTCCTGTTCCTCTTTCAACAGTGGTAAAGTGAACCCAGTCTCAAGGGCACTCTCCTCTTCCCTCACCCCATTGCACAAAAGTGCAAATTAAGCTGGACTGCAAAGCAAAAACAACAACCCTTTCCTGACAGAAGAAGGTGAAAAAAATGTTTTCTGCTATTTAAGCTCTTGAGCAAAACAAAAACCAAAAATACACACACACGCCCCTACCTATGACATTTTAATCTGAAGCCCATTCAAACCCAGTGGTTACAGAGTACGGGGGGGAAAAGGATAAAAACATAAAACAGTTTGCAGAGCTAAGCCCCGAATATGTGAAACTTTTTTGAAGCAGAGATACAGGCAAAGTGGAAGGGATAAAGATTGTTGCTGCTTTGTATAATCTTTGCCCTATGATACCATCTCCAGCTGGGATTCTGAGGCTGTCCTATAGAGGGCCGACACATTTTCTCCTCAAAGAACATGAAAGTCCTTTTAATCCAGTAGTGAGATATGTAATGCAAAATGTTAATGAAGTCCCTGGTTCATTAAACTTATCTTTGATCTGGTCTGAGTTACGATCATTCTGTAACAATTATTCCAAACCAGAAAACAGAAACAAAGTCAAATATTGCTGTTAGGTCCCTCTCCCTACTAAGGAGTGATTATTCAATATCTACGGGGCACTTACCCAGTTGCTAATGCACATCCATTAGGGTTTTTTTCAGGAATAAGCTTCTTTGCCCGCACAGTGATGTAATTCTATAGTATTCCTGTCTTCCATTTTGCGTTTCTTTCTTTCTAATGTATTCAATGGACCATTCTTAACTCCAGCTTGAAATTGTTGCTTATGACTTACACACACACTGAAAGTAATACTAAACTCTGGCTCAGCATTAGTGGATTCAGAAATAAAAACAGCTTGAAAAAAGAGTCACAGAAAAGGGAGAAGATTCTTTTTTTCAAAAATGCCACAGTAATCTGCCAAGAACTATTATAGGTACAAATAAACCAAACAGAAAATGAAAACAGTTATAAATGGTAGAAAATGTTAATATTCAAACTTACTCATGTAAAATGCATGACAGCCACAAAGAGAGAGGGAAAGCATTTGTCTGACTGGAGAGAAATCACGTCATGTAGGAATGAGATACCTTTGTTCAAGCAGCAATCTCTCACCACGACAATATGCTGTTTCCAGGAACATACAGTAGAACAAGGTACAGAGAAGGATGCAGAGAAGAGCAACACCACTCAAGGCAGAAACAGCATCTGGGCAAGAAAACGGTATATAGACCAGAAGTCGTCAGCCTGGAAGAACAACATCAAAGGAGGATGAAGTAAAAGTCTACAAAATCATACCTTAGAAACTAGGAGCACTGAATAAAATTTTCAGAGATCTGAGAAATAGGAGGTCGTTTTTTGAATGTTTGTAGTTTAATTTCAGAACTCTTGTGCTTGGGTATTGTGTACAGGAAAGTTTACATAAATTCAATAAACTTTTAGACTTGTTTTTGAATGGAAAAAAATGCACAAAAGGCTGTTAGGCATGAAAAGATTGTCTCAAGAAGTGCCTCAGCCATGGGTATTTGGAATATCAGCAGGCACACCGAGGGGAAACATGCTTGAGTTGTGTTCTTTCTCTGTTTTTCCAGAGTACTTGGCTAGGTGGACTTCTGGTCTGACTCTTCTAATGATTTCATGAACTTCATACTTCAAAGAACTAAATGCTTACCTCCCTGCCTGTTGTTCTGACCTAAATACTCAGCTTCTTATTTTCTACAAGTTTTATCACTGTTTAACTGTCAAAATACTGAATTAACACCATTTCCACATTATCTTGACAAAAATGCATATTCAGTATTGTGTTTTATGAAGGGGAAGATCTGGTTGCAGAACTCAATAGCTGGCTTTTAAAAATTTCAATCTACTGGTGGAACAAGTAAGATCCCAGGATTTCTAAAAATACACTTATCTTCTTTGGATTAGCAGCTGAAGGATTTTCACACGAGGAGACAGATTTCAGAGATTAATTAACTGGCGTGCAGGAAAGAGAGAAGGTGGTAAGCACGAACCATAGCTAGGGTAAGGGAGAGGCAGACAAGAGTCAGAAATGCTGCCCCATTACCACAGCCGTGGTGAGGATTTTGGAGGCCATAAGCACACTCTCCAACCACACAGCAAGAAACTGTGTCCAAAAAGAGGGTTCACATCCCTTGCTCAGTGAGCAAGGCCAGTCGGACACATGGCAGTGTCACAGAAAAACACCACACAACAGCAAACCAACTGCACGGGTATGGTAACTTAACGTGTAATTAGGGGTTTCTTGCAACCACTCCAGGCACCCCGAGCATCTCAGTATCCAAGCACTACATGACCAAAGTTGGGCTTGGGAGAAAAAATGTGACGTTCCACATGCTTTTCACGTAGGAAAATGTCATACATTAGTCACACTTCTTAAGACATTTGGTAATCGGGTCACTGGCTGCTACTGAGGGTCCTCTACTGGAGGACTGAAGCCCCTGCCTTCCACGTACTATTGTATAGACACATACACATGTACCATCAGGACAATGTCTCTGGCAACATAATGTCAAGCAACTGTGGTGGAGAGTCTGATGCAGCCTGAACAAACAATCAAGGAGGAAAATGTTAAAAAAACTTCTGACCCTGCACAGAGACCTGTTAGCTTATGACAGTCCAGTTCTCTTCTGAAAGTATTAGAAGGGGAGCCAAAAGAAGATAAAAACTTCAAAAAACTAGAAGAATCTGAAATCTGAAAAGGGCAGAATTAAAGAAAATCTGAAATCTGGCACTTACTAAAGTTAGAAGATTGAATAATAACAACATAAATATGGAAAAATGAAATTAATAATGGAGAGCAAAGTGTGCGTTAAAAGTATTCGGCAGAAGAGAAGGATGAAAGTGATCCATCACTCTTTCCTGACCCAAAAGACAGCACAAAATTATTATACCAGACATCTTAAAATAATTTGCGTCTCACTGTTACACTTTGCTTCTTTTCACATTTACATGAAAACATAAATATTTTTCAGTATAAAGCCATGATTTAAATGACACTAACTTGCTTCCCATTAGCATTTTCCAATGTTAATATCAATCACTTGCAGATGGTCCATTACCAGCTTCTGAGATGAAATGTAGTGTCTCAGTACTGCCAGGCACACCGTGCTCTGGGATAGTAACTGATTAGACCTTAAAATATACATTAGAAAAGCCCAGCATAATTTTCAGAAGCAGCTATCAGTCTCTAATGTATGAAAGGATCCAGTTAATAATTTCATAGTTATATTTTGATGTAAGCATTTTCCACCTCTTCGTGAAGTTCGCTTTTATTTTGATAATTTTGCTAAGAGCCTTTTGCAAACTGCGTAAATCTTGCTGAGATTTCACTTCCATTAGCTGCCACAAGCTAGCTAAAATTTTTTTCCCCCTTTGGTGAAAATGAGGTTGGATGTGGCTACATTCACATTTTTCATCAAGATCCTGAAGGGAAGCAAATGTGCCGTAAGGGGTCATTGGGTTTTAACTCATGGCTTTATCCCAAACCTCAGGTATCCTTAGGATTCTGCCACACTGGGGAACCAGAACAAGCCATGCCCGAGCTCACTCCTGCCAGTTCCTCGTGTGTCAGATGGATGCTCCTCCTGTGCTCAGAGACCTTAACAGGTGTGTGCATGCACAGCCACACACAGAATCACAGAATCACAGAATATGCTGAGTTGGAAGGGACCCACAAGGATCATCAAGTCCAACCCTTAGCCCTGCCCAGGACCATCCCCAAGAGTCACAACATGTGCCCGAGAGCATCATCCAAAAGCTCCTTAAACTCTGTCAGACTTGGTGCTGTGACCACTTCCCTGGGGAGCCTGTTCCAGTGCCCAACCACCCTCTGGGCGAAGGACATTTTTCTAATATCCAACCTAAACCTCTCCTGACACAACTTCAGGCCATTCTCTCAGGTTCTGTCACTGGTCCCTCACACACACCTTTGTGTGTGTCACCTTTGTAAGAGCTGACAGCAACACACACTCAGCTTGCAATAAATATGTGGACAGCATGCAGAGCAGCCTTTTCAGGCAGAGGCATAAGCTGAAAACAACTGCCAACTGGTTTATTCAATTATTAAATTAAGTAAAAACTAGCCCTAAATTTTGATAAGGAGAATCCCAGAAACAGTGAGCCAAAACATATTAATGACAACTTGTTGCTAACCAACCCACCTGATGTCTCTCACACTTTCTGTAAAAATTTCCTTTGTCCTCTAGTTTAGGCTTCATACTACGTATGGGCTTCATCAGAACAACATGTTTCTTGTTTTTTAAACAAAATATTGGAAACTGAAAGAAAAACCTGAAAAAGCTTTGAAAGAATTCAGAGGCATTCTGTAGTGCTGTCTTTATTCTTGAAGTGCCTACACGGAACAAAAATAATGTGCTTTAAATTACCGAAATTTAAATTGCATAAATGAAAGCAGTGTCTCCACTTACAAAAATAAATAGCAGTTGCAATACTTTGGCCTTTAAGTTTGGAGAAATCAGAAGCTTTGTGTTTCTAAAGAAATCAACCTTTCTCTTCATTGTTGGGCACAATCATACAAAGTTATACCCTCAGCACAGGGCCAACTTACAGTAAGTAAGACCTCACTGTAATTTATTAATACAATCTGCCAAGCTGTTGATTTGGGGTAGGCTGTCCTAAACAAACAAACAAACAGCAGTTTGTTATAATATGACCACACTTCTTTTCTCACAGGAACATCCCGTGATATGTAAGCTGACAGGGGGACCTTGTAAAACTACTCAATAAGTTTTGTCACCAAGAGACAGCTCTTCGGAAGTGGAATTGCTGGTGGTCTGTTGAAAGGGTCACGAAGGTGATTTTCACCTTTTGGCTGGTCATTGCAGAGAGAGTATTAAGAGAACCCAGCCCCCAAAGACTACCAAGGTTTTTAACTGCTGCAGGAGATCAACCTGCCCCAGTGACTCTGCCCTATCCAGCTGTAATTTTAGTAGATGAGTTTGAAGGGCTCTAACCCTCTCCCTATCAGCACTGTTTAGAGAACAGGATACAAAAGCTGTCACTGCCCCCCTTCCTCCCAACTGCAGCTGGCCACATCCACCCTTGTCCCACACACCCAGCTGCTGCCATTAATGCGATTTCAATTACTGCTCCCAGTTGCTATTGAAGTCTAAGATCCAAGGGTGAAGTCTAATGCAGGTAAGAATTAATAATCTTACAACCTACTGTAAGGAAATAATGAGTCCCTGAACTAATTTTTCTACTTTGTGGGATGAGGGGGGTGTTGTTTAACATACTCAAGTATCTATGTTCCCACTTCTTCTGTAGGAAAGAATTTGAGTAGCATGCCATGGAACAGGCAGGGAACTTGAGCTATGTCATGCAAATTTATGCAGAGCTGACTTAAAAGAATAGAGGCAGAATTTACATGTATATGCATGCCAATTACAACATTTGATTCCATTTTTATTTCCTCTTGTGTGTCACTTTCCCTTCAGTTGCCTGCTTATCATTTCACACAAGCACATATGGGGGACCACACCTTTCAGTTGCACAAATAAAACAAAACAAAACAGAATAGCTATTTTTAAGAATCCATCGACAACTATTCATTCAAAAATTGTTCAGAGCACTCTTCTGAGGTTGCTAGGTGACAAACTGTGTAGCCACCTATCTCCTTATTAGCAAAAGAATTTAGCAAGAAGTTAAGAGTAAAGGATGTAACTGATTTAAGTGCTGTCCACATAAAGGATGTCAAGGCTGCAGGAACTCAGGCTGTTAACTTGCTCATACTTCTGTGAAACTTTATCCTCCTCAGCTGCGGGGAAGTACAAATGTCAATTAGACAGAAGCTCCATCACACTTCGGAAAATGTTTTTTCATTATCCTGATTTGGAGTCTAAATATTTGGTTGTAAGTGACACTGCTTAAATGAGACATGTCAGTTAATAACTTGCAGTGGCACCATCTTTTTTCTTTTTCTTTTTCTTTTTTTTTCTTTTCTTTTCCTTTTTTTTTTTTTTTTTGCTTTTGACAAATTCATTGTTGTTGCAAATACCCTGATCATGAAAACATGAATGAATGCAAATGCTTATAGGACTGGTAACTTGCAGGAAGGCAGCAGTGCTGTGTGTCACAGATCTGTAAGTAAGGCAGTCACATCACTGCTAGAGATACCCCTTAAAAGAGTGCATTGCTATACAACAGGTCTTACTGGACATTAAGCCACCTTAAACTTCGTGATAAATGCCCTACACATTTCACAACCTTGTAGTATCCACACAGCTTGGTGTTTAATGTCCTAAATTAACTTGATAGCTAGCAAACAGCCACAGGTGTTTTCCTAGGCTTTTATGAGGTTTACTCCCAAGGCTGCAAGGTGCTGCTACAAAAGCACAGATGGTCTGAGGTTGGCTCACTTGATAAGTAAAAAGGACAGGTGAGATAATGAGAGCATGGTAAATGGAATTGTACAGCAGAACAGTCATCATTCACCCAAAACTCCCATTGCACCCAGTGCAGAGTGAAATTACACAGTTAACTCCTCAACACTGAGCCTGTCACCCTCAGCTGCTTTCCTTTTTCACAGCGCACCGAGATGTTGTACAAGGTACTGTGTGGCATTTATTTACCTTTCTTCTGGGTCTGTGTGGTGCTAAATCCTTACTGAAATACCAAAAAACATAGTGTGCAGTACATGATACTGTATGGAGACAAACTGGGTACACTCACACTACAGATACTTGTTCCTGGAGTAAAAACAGCTTGAAAAAGAACAAGTCATATACTGCCCAAGCCATTGCTTTGCATATAAGGGCCTCACAAACCTCACACAAATTCAAGGAGAGATTTGATGTGTTTGTTTCCCAATGACTGCAAGCTGGGTGCTATTAGATGCACCAGGCAGGAGAAGGGAAAGGGACAACAGCTTTTCTTGCTCTCTCTGGACTGCAAGTAATAGTTGCCTCGACTTTTGGGGGTAACTGGCATCTTAACGACAGTGGGAGGGAAGGAAATACTGGCCTCCATTCCATTCACCAAGAAGGCACCACTGTATCAACATTAGTCTGTAATTAAGTGTGTGCTTCTATGCACCCTGGGGGTACATTTAGAGGCATTCTTCAAGTGTGGGTATTGGAAAGTGACTCATCAGAAACAACATAAAAAATTTAAATCTAAATATTGGTCACCCTTTTCTCTCACCTCACCCACTTCCTAAAAGTAGGATTTTAAAATCTTGTATGTAGTTACTCTGTGGATCATGCTTCCAATCCTTCCACCCACTCCATGTAGTTTTACTTGAGCTCTTTTACAAGCTCTGGTTTAATAAATATATTCATAAAATTATTCATTTTCTTCCCTACTCTGCTCCTCCTCTTTATCTGCAGATTTCTGTGACAGCACTCCTTCATTTCTCTGTTAAAGTCATGTCATTCAGAATTGCAAATAATTGATTGTTTGAGTCTTCTAAAATTAAACATGTTAGGTTAGGTTTGGCTCAGATTGATTTGGTTCGGTTTTGTTTCCAGAAACCTCCCAGATTCCGTGTCCCCTAATAGAGAATATTATTGGTCTCAGTGCATAGCCTGGCTGAATCAGAAAACTCAGCACAGAAAACCAAGCAAGCAAGATGTCAAAATTCTCAGCCTGAAAGAAAACAGCAGCACCAACCATTGATTTTCATGTGTCACATCTTCCTGCTCACTGACATATTCTGATTAAAGGCTTACAAGTATAAACCCAGAATGACTTCATTGACTCTGGCAGAATAGCTTCAAATTTACACAGCTGAAATCAAGATCTCAGTCCAACTCTCATTTTGTAGAAAACAGCTCAATATATAGCTTTCCCTAGACAGAAGTAGAATTTATGAGCACAAAACCAGAAAACAAACAAAAATAACCCCAGGAAGTAAAATACTTTGAGGCCTGTATCCACTCTTGTAGAGTTTTTTTTCATAGCATCATGTCCCTTCTGGTTGGCTGCAGTAACTCACAGAGTTATTTTACATTGCTACATTTCTTTTTTTGTTTTCTTTCATGCCAACAAGACCATGAGTAGGCGTCATATAAGATAAGTCTCACTAATTTTAAAAAAGAAAAGCTAGTGAACAGGAGGTGATAAATGCTGTGCTGCCTACTCAGGTTCTGTCACATAAGATGTCACTTCTTTATTTTAATTGTATTTTCTGCCAACTCACAGAAGCAAGCAATTTGTACTGCATGTGATCCTACCTTTTGCTGTGGAATGTTTCTGCACAGCCAATTGCAAAAAGCATCTACTTGTTTCTGTCCCAGTTTTTTCCCACATTCACTTTTATGGCTACTTCCTGATGTTCTGTAGAAACTGTCTCTTCAGGAAATGCTAAAACATAAATAAGAGCTTGTTCATTGCAAAATGACTCAGACTGCATACAGAATTAATTTCTTCCAAGCATCAATAAAATGCATAGGGAGCCTAAAAAATCATCTGCATTACAGATACAGTTTTGCTACTGCACACTCCAAGCTAGCTAGTTCTGATAAAAAATTCTACTGGATTAAAAAATTGAGAGCTAAAGAACTCTGGGATCTAGAATGTGCTAACAGTAAATCCTTATCTGTTTGCATGGCAGGTAAGAATTCTTGTCATCCTAGAGGGTGAATTAAAATGAGCTTCTAGCAACACCAGCTGTTTGATCGACTGCTGACATTGGCCGATGCTTTGAGCACAAGAGCTGCCTGGGCTGATTAATGCATGTACCTGAAACAGCATCATGTGTAGATAGGTCACAGACACTGGAATAAAATCCCAAATTTTACCAAAATAAAATTCACTTTGCAAATGGGAATTAAAAAAAAAAAAAAAACAAACAAACAAACAAAAAAACAAAACACAACTAAATGAAACCAAAACCTGAGGAGCATGAACCAGGACTCAAGCATAAGATTACACAGGATTTAGGGTTTCTGTGAGTGAAGGAGATGGAACAGTGGCTTTAATCAACTTAATTTGAAGTAACACTTCTCAAGGATTATTTTCAGTAACAGAATGAAAAGCAATAAAAGAAATTTTTTATTACTACCATACTAAACCGGAAATCATAACCAGCAACAAGAGAATGGATTGAAGGATGGAACCTCAGAGTAGAAAAAATAAGAACAGCACGGGAAGATCAGATAGTTTAATCACAACACGGGAGGCAATCATGCAGCTGAATTGTGCTGCAGGCTACTTCAAATCAAAGCTGCAACTAAATCAAAATCCAGCAGATCACAGCCTGAATGCAAAATTACATTTCTGAAGTAATCAATGTTCTGATTTTTGTACTACAATTGTCCAGTTAGGGCAGTAATAATTCTGATCATGTTCAACCTTGAACAAAGGAAGAATATAACTGCCTTTTCATTTGGCCATTTATATTTCATTAATCACAATATTCTTATTATGCAGAAAATTAGATTCAATTAGAGATTGAGCATTAAATTGAATTACATCTCAAGGAAAAATATAGATTCCCTAGTAGTTTATCCTTGCCAAATGAAACAACCAGCAATTCAATCATCTTTCTATGTGATGGGCCTTCTATGGACCCTTTGCTCAAGGATAAGTGAAGTTCTCCACCTCTTAAGTGCCAGGAGCACCTCTCCATAGAAATACCGATCAATTCTAAATCCAGCTCTGCCCAGCAGGGAAGCTTAGGGTGTTCAAAACCACACCTTGACTTGGTTTCCTGGTTTCACCTCTACTGCTAGATCCAACAGAGCACTACTTGCCTACCTGCAGAGACAAGTATAACTTAGGCAAGAATTACAAAGAAACCTCAGCATTTTCTTGCTTGACACATCAAGCCTCTGCATGGGGAGGGAGCATCTGCTTTACCTGACTATAAAGCCAGTCCCTTCTTCTTCCTTTAGGAAAAAAAAAAAATCTGTTGGAACATCACAGGACATCTTTAATTAATGTTTGTTCAAATTTAGAACAGACATTCTTATGTTTTTCTTTACACTTGCATATTTTAAAATTATATCACCCATATTATCTATGTGAAATATATATTTATTTACAGTATAGCAGGTAGTCACTAAATCAATATTTTCACAAATCATTTGTATTTCCCCGAAGAAAACTTTGTTTTTACTATGGATTTATACTAATTGTAAATAAACCTTCTTGGCCTGTAAGTTCTCTCTTTGCATGAGACAAACATTGGTTCTATGCATAACTGTGGGCTGTTTTGTGGATACACCTTCTCACCAGAGGGGTTCTGGTTTCTCTGTCCCCTAGGAATCTTGCATTTGGGAAAACACAGACCCTTTATTTTCCCTATCTCTGCTTGGATTTGAAGGCCCTTTCTTGGCTCTTTGGCTCACTCATGGCAAGCCTTGTTGGGGAGATTTTCATGACTTTGCAGACCTTATGCTCTCAGCTCTACATTATAATTGTGAACATGGCAGTGCTGGGTTAATGGTTGGAGATCATGATCTTAGAGGTCTATTCCAATCTTACTGGATTCAATTTTTCTATTATTCTTCACTGTAAATGGCCTTCACGCAGTTCACTCTGCCACAATATTCTGTAAAACTGTGTGTCACAGGGAATATTCTGTGCACATCTCTCACCCAACACGCAACCTCCCATTCCTTTTGGTTCTCTGTAGGGATTCCTCCCGAAGCAATGCCGTGAATGACAGGTTTGCTATCAGAGAGCTTTGAGTACCCTTCACCAATTTAAGAGGTTTATACATTCTTTAACTGCACGTAACGCTCATCTGCAACAAGTGCTCGTTAAATGAACATGTCAGCATTGTGTTCAATGTGAATATAATCTTTGCTTTGGAATTTGTAGAAGCTTCAGGAAGTCAACATGAAGTTGAACCATATTTACTTTTATGTGCTAGGAAACCACCACAAAAGAAAGTCTTATGAAGTACATGTTCTTCAAAGTGGTTTGTTACCACTTATTTAGTATGTGACTCTGAAATAGCTCACTCCTCTCAAAAGCATTCGTAGGGTATAAAATATATCTGTACTTTTTGTGCTTCATACTTTCCAGAAGTCTTCATCAGAGCAAGTCCTTTTATACAGAAGTGTTGCGGGTACTGGAACCCCCCAGAAATGTATTGTAGTCCTTTTGCTGGAGGAGGGAGTGCTCCCCCTGGTTCCCTTGCCACGTGGTCGCCCGAGCCCCGAGACAGAGCACAAGAGACCACAGAAAGAGATGGGCAGAAAAGAGGGTTTATTTTTCCCGGGTCGGGTAGATGAGGCTTTAGGACATTAGCATATGTCCAACCAGGAGGCTGAGAACACCTTAGCCACCGCCCATAGGGGCCAGGTTTCACAGCCAGTGGGAAAGGTACAGGGGATTCCTGGGAAACTGAGTTTTTCAGGGAAAGGGGGTTTTACAGTATTACAGTTTTTTAACACAGATTTACTAGCCAGTTTCAGAAGTCCACCTTTGCGAGAACTTCTTCCACTGTACATCCTGAAGGTTGATTGCCACAAAGTGTTAATTTCTTTTATTCTTGAGAAGTCTGACTTTGGGAGACAGCTCTTTTGCAAGTCAAATGCTGGTTGCATTGCTGCTCTCAGGAGCCCAGCTTGGAAGCTCAGGCACTTCCAACAGCATTCCAGCAGTAACACAGAGGGCAGGGCAGTTACGAATCCTTCCTCGGCGTACACTCCATCTCCTGGCTTACTCTATGTTCCAAGTTTCCTCAGCTCCGCTGCTGACAGGATACAAGCCAGGTCAACAGCTCTGATTTGAAAGTCTAGAGCCACAGTAACATGTAAGCCATCTGTAATGCCAATATTGAATGTGCACGAATTACCCATATGACAGGGCACCAAAATGGCACCTTTTACCTCGAAATCTCGGCAGCAATTCAGCAAGTGATTCATGAGCAGCTCAATCACCTCACCAGGGCCCTCTGGGGACAAAGTGGTGAAGAAGAGCAGACAGCTAGGTTAGGTGGTATTGCTGCTATCTAAAGACAAACCTCTTCTACTTAGTAAGTAAAAGCCTTGGGCTCCCTGTCTACATGCATAGCTTCATACACAGGATTTGAACACGTGGAGATGATGTTACTCTCTCACCTTTTTTTTTTTTTTTTAAAGTTTGCAATCAAACAAAATGGCCACAGTCACAGAATATGTTCAAAGGAGAGGTTGGCCAGACAGGGGGAAAATATTCCAAGTTCAAATTCTGGAACAACCGTGCCCTTCCTCTCCAATGACAAAACTACTAAACTTAAAGGAGACAAAGGGAAGATCTGACCCAGGAAGATCTGACCCAGCACCCAAAATGGAAACACATTCCTGCCAGGTGTATAACTACATGCATACTCTAGGCCAGCTCTTGTCCTACGCAGACATGTGATGAGATGAGATTGATGGTCTCATGACTCACTTTTCTGGAAATCCCTTCTAACACAGATGAAGCCTAGCAGGGAAGCCACAACACTGCTTGGTATACAAGATTTTATTGTCACCATGAGAAAAAAGTCCATTTCCTGCTCACCAGTAGCCACCAGGACCACTGCAAGTTATACAGTGCGCACCTTGAAGAAACAAGGCTTGTGGCTGGTGTATTATCCTAGTTTATTCTCTTCAACAGTCCTTGGGTTAATGAGGACTTTTTAACTGGCAAGCAAAAAAATTCTCACATCAAATATTCTCCTACCTTTGTACAGCAAGATTTTGTTGTCCTTCTGCAGTGCTGCCTGCCTATCTTGTTTGCCTGAACTAGAACTAGACAAGCAAATAGGGTTCCGCTGAACTGTGACATCTTCAGGACAGAAGAGAAGAGACAGTAAAGTGCCTAGCACAAGAACTGCTCAGAAGTCAGCACTGCCATATGGTGCAAAATTATCTCTCTTTTTGCATTCTGAGTAAGAAAAATTAAATCAAAATGTTAACGTTGCCCTAGGAAGATATATATTTTTAATCAGCCCACTTAATTTCAAAGAAATGGACATATTTTTTCAAAAGATAGAAATATTTTTGCGATTTCCATGTCTCTGTTCCGTAAAATAAATATTTTTACTACATAACTTTTTAAGTGAGTTTGCAGTAATATAGCAATATTGAAAGAGAACAAGAATATTGAATAAGAACATTGAATATGCTGATATCTTAATTAGTATTCATTATAAAAATGAGTCATTCTCAGTGATGTGGCAACTGCTGCTTGGTTTACTTATTAACAGGTGGTACAGCAACCAGTGGAATACACATTTGGAACTCATAATTCAGAGCTGGAAATTTTCTATTAACTTCTCTTGGATTTGTAGTGTAAAAATACAATATAATTCTAAAAAATGCAGCAGGTAAGGCATTTTAGTTTTAATTGAAATTACCAAGGCAGTCAACACACTTCAGTGAACACTCTTGAGTCTGTAAGATTCTTTTTTTTTCCCAATGGAAATTATGTACAATATTATTACATTTTGTATCTAACTTAGATAATGTTTAATTTACGTGTTTAAAGTGTAAGGAGTAAATTCTCACAGTTTCTCTAGCATTTAGTGCTAGAAAACAAGGCCCTTTTTCTGTACCAGGATATCTCAAAAAGGCATTACTTGCAAATGAGACAAATACCCATCCTTTTTGAAGATAATGAGCAGGACTTGCACTGTTTCTTGAGGCAGATTTCCCAGCTGTTCTGGAACACCTAGTTAGGGAATTAATCAGATGACTGTGGAAGTATATAGATATTTGGACATTTATACATACCAGACTTTGGAGTCAGTAAGGACTTACTTGAGAGTCATTCACATTGTTCAACATTTCACTGTTCTCATCTCTCCATCTGTTCCTTTTACTTTCTTAGCTATTTAACATCATTATAAGCTGTGGACTTTTAGCACATACCTATGAGATTTTTCCAAGACTGCTTCTTGTGTTTCTTTCTCTTTCTGTTTTACTTATCTGCTAATAAATTCTATTATTGATAAAAGGGAAGTTAAACTGACTGAAATTTACTATATGGACTCAGATTCTCTTTGAAGTAATTACATTTTATGGCCCAACTGAAAACACTTTTTCTAATAAAAATACTGATAAATTTTTATTTAAAGAAGTCACTGCAAGCACTACTTATGAGCTCTACATCATCTACACATCAGTGTAAAGCTGTGTTTGTTAAGTTACCTAAATGTAGGGAAACAATAGGAATCTTCCACTGAATTTTCTGGTAACTGGTAGAAAGTAACTGAAGGTGGTCCAATTCCTATTTCCAACCTTTTTCAGAGAGATTTATATTTAATTCTTTTTCAAATGATCCATCTAGGATTTCTCAGTTCCTTTTCTGTCTGTCATTTCTAAAGGTCCTTTAGGGAGAAAATTTTCAAAAATCACATTTTCTGTTTATGATGAGAGTCTTTCTTTTAAAAGAAACACTACTGTCAGTAGTTTTGCAGGGGAATTAGGACTTGGAGACTATGGTCCTACGCCAGGTCCTTCCTGCTGCTCCCTGGATGACTTTACACAAGTCGCAGCATGTCCCTGTTGCCTTAGCTACCCATTTTTATCTTCCCATACTAAATTGTGCTGTCACTGTGGCAAGGACTGTGACACACAATCCATTCCTATGGTGCCTCACACGATGCGAAGTGGATCACAGCTGGAGTCTACAGACACGCAGTGAGGCAGCACAACTAACAAGAGACCTCAAGTATGGGGGTGGAGCAGCAGAGCAAACTGCCCCCACATTCTTGGATAACATATCATTTCCTACTAAAAATACAACAGAAACTGACTTCGAAAAGCATCAGAGCATCTTTGTCTCAGTTCCAAGCAGTACTTCCTAAGCACACGTCTCTGTCTGATATACTAAGAAGTTTCTGGCCGCATCTGCAGAGTTCACTGAGAAGGAAGTGAAGAAGAGCAAGTTCTGAATTTGTATGAAAGAACCCATTTCCTCCAGATCTTATCCCAAGGACACAAAGAGGAATATCTGAAAACCAATGATTAGGTGGCCAATGGTTAGAGATGATGGTTAGACATCTAAATGGTTGGACTTGATGATCTTAGAAGTGTTTTTGAACCATAACGATTCTATGGTTCTGTCTTAATATTTCACTCACCTCGACAAAGTCACCTACCAGTACCAATGCAAGATGGAACAGAGCTCTTGACAACTGTTATGGGGCCCCTTGCACAGGACTCCTGCTGTTCAAATGATCTCAAGAAGAGGAGGAAGTTGTACAAAATTAGGCATGCAACAAATTGGCAGCAAGGAAAAAAGAACCATGATATGGTCAATAGCAATAAGGAAGGAGCTGCTTTTCTAGGAAATATGAGATAATGTTGTACCTATGGATCACATGAAACCTTATGAGACACAGGAGATCTCTTAGTGTACATCTGGTCCTGTTTATGGAAAAAAGACACTTCTAGCTTGCAGCATGTCTGAACTATCATGAATGCAAAGTCTTTTCCTTCTAACTTGTGTTGAAATTTTTGTTCAAACTCACTGGAAGCTGTTCAGTCTGCACAGATCACAAAGTCAGTTTCAACTGAAGTGAGAGGACTGACGTGACAAGTAGAACCCAGAGCCATAAAACCACCAATAACATGTCCCTTTCTATTATTTGAATTGTCTTCTGACACATTTAGCTAATTGATATACTGAATGTCATATATGTGAAGTAAATGAACTCTCTATTGCAATTATCTTTCTCCATCACATTAAAAAAAAAAAGTGTTTAAGAGCTGTGTAATGAAACAGATTTGGAAATAATCTTTCCCGTGTCACTCTTTCCATTATTAGAAATGCTTCAAGTCCCATATGGTTTTCCTTCTGCAAGTGAATCACCTCAGCCATTTCTAAGTGCTGTTAAGTATGAGGAGAACAGCAATACCGTAACACAGGCACATGTCACCAAAAACAGTTTAACCAGCTTTTCTGACATGAACCCGAGATTCACGTGCAGCGAAGTAAATGTGCTTCAGCATTTCTATTTCTGCACAAAACTATCACAGTTGTGCACCCACGAGTATTATAGCTTCATGAACCACAGGAGGCTTACTTTTATAATTATAGACTCGCATGTCCTAATGTGGATGCATTTTCCACCAATGCCAGATCTTTGGTTATAATTTGTCTGCATAAACCACAATAATATTTTTTTGAGCTACAAGTGAAGGCTTTTCTCAGAAATCCACCACTATTTTTCAAAATTTCCTACATTATACGCTGGTATATGGTATAAAGAAAATGTTGAAAAGCATGGAACAGTGCATCAGTGCTTCACATATCAGTGTTTCACTGCAACTATAAACAGATTTTTTGAGCTTTTTCTTAAGCTACTCATGCTACACATTTCCTAGCTGAAAGAATCATCTAAACCTAAGAAAATACAAGCAACTTTGCCTACAGATAAGGCTTCTAATTTTATTTGCCATATATATGGAAAAGCAGCCCGGCAACCCTGATAGTCACTGAATTTAAGGCCTTGCTTGTGACGCAGTGAACACAGACAACTTCATTTCACACCTTTAGATAATTGCAGTGCACTTAAAATATTTTTAAAACACTTCGGCATGTGTAGCTGTTGGTAAACATATTTTTGTTGAGAGGTCCCCCTTACATTGCAAAGTAACAGCAATTTGTTTTCATTTAATTGACAGCAAGATATCAGTGGCTTTAAATACACAATGGAATTTCTCCAATAACAAGACCTTTTAAAATAAGCCTTAGCAATCTGGAAAGAACAAGCTGAATCTGTCAGCATGCAAGCCTGTACTGCTCCAACTGTATGCAGTCCTATCTTAATATTCAGCTAGCATTCGGATTGCAAAGAGGGGATGTACATTCCATCTGTGAAAGAATAAGCCTCCCAGAGTCCTGGCCTTTCTTCTTTTTCCCATGGTGGAAGGGAAAAGGCTCCTCTCTGTGTATTGAGCCATACATGCAGCCCAGCAGAGGTACTGCTGCCTACAAGTCCCCATGAGAATTTATGGGGGTTGAAGTGTTGAAGTCCATTTCTTCCGAGGGCATGCACACTATGTCCTCCCCCCAAGGGTTTCTCTCTGCTGTGTATACATATGCTCTCTCCAGTACAATTCTCTCTGAAGATGGTGCCTAAATAAGCAATGCTAACTTTGAGAGCTCCCTTTGCAGAAAACAAATACACATTTTTGTGATGGACCAGATAATTTTAATCGTTTTTCAGATGGGAGAATGGAGTTCATCAACACCAAAAAAACAGAGCTCCCACCTATTGCACATCTCTTTCCCTCACTGCCCAAATAAAATTCACACCCATTACTACAAAGAAGGGAAGAGGCAGTTAAAAGAGAGAGACGAAATAGCACCTGCTCCTCCCCAGTGATGGTTCTGACTCTTTGTCAGCCAAGGAGTCCTTCCCTCTCACAAGGCTTGGAGCTGTTTCCTGGCCAAAGCCCCGTTCTATTTCAGGGCAAAGCCACCAAGAACATCAGTTTCTCCTTCTCTAACCACCCCCTCCACACAAGCCTCCTGCCCAGGTTTCCCTGCCAAGGAGGAATAAGGACCCAGTTCACCCAGTCAGGCTGCTGATCTGGACAGCATGAGCCCCAGCACTGGTCGTGCCAGCACAGGCCCCCCCTGACCCACTGCTGCCTGCTGTTCTCCTCTGAGCCTCTCCATTTTTCAACATAACTTGGTTTTAAGGTTGTCTGTTCTATGCTGGCCAGTGAACCCAAAAGCTATGAGGTACAAACCAGTTAGAAGAGCTGATCTGACTCCCAGGGACTATTTACAAGGAGTGACAATTACATGGTCTTACACACAACATGTAAAGGCACAAGAGTTGTAATGCAAAAAGAGGTATTGGAGGAGATCTGAAAGATAACAGATATATCCATAGGTAGCAATCACATTTTGGATATTCTGATTTTGTCTTTTGACAGATTTAAAAAGTTAGGCAGTTCATTGCTGAATCAGAATAAACTAATTAAAATGTAATGGGAGCAATGACAGGAAGTTAATATATTGGAGTCTCTGGTTTGGAAATGCAATCTTTGAGTGTATCACCTAAAATATCTCTCATGAATTTGAGTAACTCTGCAAAAACCGCTAAAAAACAAAGCCTAACTTAGTCACCAAGCCACATCTTTTCAGCAGCCAGGAAAGGGCTTCTCTAAATTAGTATTTTGTGTACATTTCAATGAAAGTCAGACACCCACGTGCCAGTATGTGTGCAAGAGGAGATGACAGCAGTAAAGGTAACATCAAATCAGCAATACTGTGAACCTTCCTAAACCCTAGTAGTTCTGTCACAGTTATACCTGGTGGAATAGGACTAATCCAGCCTCTGGCTGAATAATCCTGGGAGTCCTGCAGAAGGAAGAAGCATTACCAGGCACACAGAGGCAGAAATGGATGTGGAGGTGAGAGCTGTTCAACCATGAGGGGCAGGCACTGTGGTGCGTGATAATTTCAGCTGACTCAGAGACATTCATCCAGGCAGCCCCAAAACCATTCTGTTTCCTTCTCTTTGACACTGGGAAAGCAGGTGGCCCCGTTCACTTGTAGGACGTGTTTTCACAGTAATGTTTAATGTTAAGGTGGCAGAGAATTGACTTTACTCAGGTACAATACCCTAATCTGATTCCTTCCTAAAATATTAACGTCAGAAAGAGGGGTTAGAAAGCAGAGTCAGCAACATGATTTCAGGTGAGCACACAGACATGCAGCTTTAAAAAACCTTAGGAAAAAAGCCCCAAAACCAGCAGCTGTTATCGCCCTAGAGCAATATTGCACACACACAAGCATTGCTTTAAACTCTGCCTGTCGCTGCTTACCATCTCACACACCAGTAGGGCTATCCAACACCTTCCATCTGAAATAAACTCTGGTATTTTTCCACTTCAAAAAAGAAGCTAAGACAGAGAACTCCAGTTTTACAGTGTTGTTATAGAAACAAACTTTCCTCACAGTGCCCCTTCCATACTCCAGATCCAACTACTGTTTCAAAAAATAGAATAAAAATAATAATAAAATCCCCAGAAGTTTACTGTTAAACAGCCATTATCGGGTGTTCTGTTTTTATCATTTCCCTCAGACTCTGAGGAGAAAGCACTAAGCACTGGATTTGTAAAATATCCCTAAGTTGTTTACCTACCAGTAACAAAAGGTTTGCTATTGATCCAATTTTTTTATGGATTGCTAATTTACAGGCTGGTTTAATAGGATGAACAGAATGTAACACACAGTGGTGACAGGGCCTTGTTTGCCTGTGACAGCTTGCACCACTGCAGTTTTACATGGTGTATTATGGTGTTATTTATGTTCTCTTAAGTGACAATTAGTCTGCCTAGAAACACAGAACAGACACACTAGCATGTTAACAATCCTTTCTCTCAGAGGTGATAAAGGCAATCCACAAACTAACGAGAATGCTTTACTAAAGCATGTTATGGTCAGGTCTGGGAAGCTGCTTAGTAAGTCCAAATGCCAGCAGGGAAAGATAAGGGCCTGGCAACGAAGCAAGATGGGCAAATGGATTGTGGCATTTGGACAGGGAGGAGGGAGAAGAGGAACTATAGTGGTCTGAATAGATCTTCAGCATCAATATTAAGGAAACAGTCTCTGGATCACAGGAAAAAAAAGTGAAGAGATGAGAATGAAGACAGTAGAAATAGCACAGCATGGGACATCATATAATTGCAAGACCTTCTAAGCAAAGTCCTGTTCTCCTTCAAAGAAAAGGTAATTTTGTTCTTCTGCCTCATATTTAGAGCTTCTATACGGTGTAACAGCAATTTTGTCAATAAATAGTATCAAAGGCATGTCAATTACCCACTCCCTTATTCTCCTGATGCAAGATGAATGTATCAGGTACAGAGAAAATGGCTCCCCCAAAAATGCGCTCACCAAGGAAGCAGAACGAGACCACATTTCACTACTGGGTTGCCACACAACTATTACCAATTACCAATATTTTTCTGAACTGACATTTTACCTGAAGAACATATTTTTGCCATCATCTATGCAAGTGCTCATTGGCCTGGCAATAATAATGCAGATACAAAAGTAGTTTTACATGTATTCCCACTAATCCATGATTTCACACTGCAGTATTAATTCTGGTTCTAGTAAAGGGGAAGCTCCTGAATCCTCACCCTGAAAGGGGGTGATCTAATGTAAGAAAAATAGCTATTTGCAGGAAAGTGATGTTTACCTACCAATAACAAATAAATGTGCTGTCTTTCACTATCCTACATTGTTCTTTCCCACTAGAATCAAGGAAAAACATATGTAGAACATTCATTATATTCAAGAATCAGTAGTTAGTTGGTATCTTTGTTCAAGCTTAAAGGAAAAAAAGTGTTTGATAGCATCTGGGGAAAAAATTGAAATGCTTCTAAAAGGCCAAGATTTCCTGCTGTTCTACTACTGAATGTATTCATGCTCCTTAAAATAGATATGAACCTCAGTTTTGGTTGGTGTCCATATCTCCCATTCATTGGGTAGTGCTGTAAGAAGCCTCAATTATTTGTAGACATAGAGAGAGTTTTAAAAGCCTATCCAAAAAGACGTGTAATTTTCCTACAGTTTTGATTCAGATATCAAGACTGACAAGATCCAGGCATGCTTGAGATCACATAAATAGAGTAGCTTGAAAATAATTATCAAGACCAAGACATTTTGATAAGTGCACACTCGTGTGTTTTAAGAAAAAAGAGAATCATTTTAAGAAGAATAGTATATCAAAAGAGAGAAATAATCAAAATAGAGAATGTAAGTCTTCTCACTGATTTCAATAAACTTTGCACCAAGTTTTGATATTCAGTTTTGATGATCATTTTTACATGAATTAAAGCCTACCTTACTCCACCAATAGTTTTAGTGGATGTGGTAGAATTAGGACAGATGTATTTCATATTCTGAATAAGTTCTGAAATTTAGCTTCTGTTTGAGATCTCCCACAAATCCTGCCTCTTTTCATCTTACTAGCTTTCTTCTCAAATTTGAAGGTGCCTTCAAAAAGACTAGTTCAGCTCACCAGGTCAGTAATAGGAGGGACCACATGCTATGACAGAATCCAAGTTATACTAGCTTTGAACTTTAAACCTGTACCTATTATGAGTCTTATCAGAGACAGCCTTCTAGTAATCAATTGCCTTTGCTTATTTTCAGTGTAACTGTCTTTTCTTATTGCCAATATATTCATTTAAGATGGTAGTAGAAAAAGTTACCTTTGAAAGGCAAATGAAAAACTTACTCTGCCTTGGGTTCTGGAGATTATCATACATATAGATCACTGTGCTGATAGGAGTTTAAATTTTGTAGGGATTTAAATACAACAAACTCCAAGTTCATTGGATAAAGGCAGTTTATCACTGATAAAGTAAATACAAAATTAATTTCTACTATGTTATATAGGAAAAAAGAAGAAAGAGAAAAAGATACACTCAGATGTGTGGTAGGTGCAAAAAATTGATGGTTTGATAGTTTCAGCATATGTTAGTGCAAAACATTTGGCATAGTCAAGAAAACTGGGTGTAGGAATCCCAGGACATTAAAATTTCAAATTTCATATTTTTGTTAAGGGAGGCCTTTATTAAGAAAGTGAAAACCAGCTTATGGAGGTAGACCAAAATGTTATAGCCACAGCTTATAGAATGTTCTCTTTACTGATAAACATCTGCAAGAGCAGAATTACCCTGAGTTATGCACAAAGCACACGGCCACAGTGTGTCCGTCTGTTATTCTAATACATCTGGGGGCTGATTAATCTCACCAAATACAGAAAGGTTGTAATGTTGCATCCATATTGTTCACATTCCTCTAGGTGCTGCCAGGACCTTCATCACAACAGTTTCCCATGGCTACAACACAGTTTCTCAACCAATTAAACTAAAGGAGCAGACACAGCTCTTATGGTTTTTGGTATTAACATACTAAATCAACAGGACTCCATTATCACAGATTATTTGTTCAGTGTTTGTATAGAACCTGTTCCTGTGAACAGAATAACCGTTCTACTATCACCTTGAGAAGAAGTGAGTGCACAGTAAGTAAGAAACAGTCCAGTATGATCATTTGCTGGTCTCATCATTTATTAGAAAAGAAGAAACTATTTAAAGATATAAAAAAAAGAGTTTGTGGATGAGGAAGCATTAAAAAAAAGCTCTTTGACAGTGAATTACGTCTTTAGACTTAGCTGTCATGGCTAGTTGACTCTATTATCAAAAATTACCTTTTTTAGAACTTAGCAAAACCCTAAGAAAAAAAAAAATAATCAGACCTCATGCTTTGTCTAACAATAGGAAGCCAGATGGAAAAGAGCTATGATAACAAGTATCTCATAATTTCATTACAAAGAACAAACCCTCTGTTGAATGTTTGTGCTCCTTAGTCAAATGGACTTATGAGTCAAATGGGTTCAGGAACAGCCATTGAATGTCATCAAACCTTTCCCTTCCAGTTCTCAGAGACAGTCAGATCATTTTTCATCGTCTCTTAAAATAAATCTTTTATCTCTCAGGAAAGTTCTTGGCAGTAATTTGAGCTGATGATAAACAAACCTCCACTAACTGCATTTAAAGACAGAGGAAATGTCTTCGCATACGAAATTAGATACGCTTAAATGGGCTGAAGGAACAAAACAATAAAAACACGACTACACTACTTCATTCTTACAAATGAGTTCCAAAACACAGTTTCTTTGTATGCAGAAGCTTGTTGACCTTCTGTATAGAAAGTAGTAGGTGAGTCAATTTTTAATTATTTATGAAAGCCTCATTAACAGCTTTCCAGAAGAAGCTATGATTGGACCGAATACATCCAACTTGAGAAGAAACACCACAGACCTAATTTTTCCTTTTCGCCTCATTACACTCACACACAGAATGGCAATAATCAGCACTCTGCCTTCTCATTCCACCTGGAAAGAATTAATTTGTCTGCTGCTCTGGGGAGTTATTACTGGCAAAAGAAACACAAACGACAAAACAGTCTTTAAGAGACCTTAAATAAACAAGAGCCTCCAGTAGTAGAAGGAGAAAAGTAGTGGACTACATGAAGAAATTCAGTTTACCTACAGGCTTGTTTGAAATCTCACCAGTGTGAAGTATTCATAGTCATAAACATAGATTTTACTGAGATGTTTGACTTTCTATGAACTCGATGAATTTCTAAAGAGAAGGGAAGCTGACACCTCATGTGGCAAATGAAGCTGTAAATTCAGCATAACCTTGTTTTCATAGCTAAAGAAAAATAAACACTAATTTTTTTTTCACCTGAGCAAACAACTATGAGAACAAGACAGGCAAGTTTTATGATGACATAAATCAAGAAAGGGTAGTCCCAAGTAAAATACAACTTTTGAGTCCTAATTTTTTTCCTGGAATTTGGAGAAGCTGAAGGAACATTCAGGTGAGACTCAGTGAGTACACTATTGCTCCCTTCAGACCAATTTATGCCATGTTTTATTTTAGTCTTGTCACAATCAAGAAACCTACAAAGTTTAGTCAACTTTGGCCTCTAGCCTATCACAAATAAAGTCTAGTTGAGATCTTGAAGCCCAGTTTCAAACTCCATGTTCCACTAGGGAACATATTACCTGGAGACAAAGCCATCATGATCAAATAGAGACAGAATTGATCAGTCTTAGCCTTACGTATAATAACCTTTACTATCATTTTAGGAACCATGATAATACAGCTTAGCTCACAGTCCATCCACAGCTATTGGCAAAATTTTAATGGAAAAGAAAAAATTTGCACTACCTTCCACTTCACAGTTATACAAAGTCCATCTGTATTTTGCAACACGCCTGCTTAAAACATTGTAGGAGTTTCATTCCCAACCTAACCTACGACAGGGGAGCAAATGGCCAATCTAAGATGAAAATGTGTAACTAGAAAGAGAAAACATTTTCCTGTAGGAATCAGAGGATGATATTCAGCAGATGAATAGGAATCTCTTCTCCTTATCACCACAGCTGTCAGTTTTAACACAAACTAAACACGAAAAATGACTAAGAGCATCAGAGAAGCCACATGGGATAAAAGAAGTCATGCTCATCTCTTTGTCAGCATACCTCTTTCACATTTACTGCTGACCTACTCTGCAGCAACCCCCTTGCACTTGCACCACTGCTCTGGGATCTAAGCTGATGCAGCAAAGCAGAAAGGTCACAGGTTTCTGACACTTCTTTTGTACCTCTTCTTTGTATGCAGTACCTAAATTCCGTATGCTTGAAATCAAGATTCAGATAGGTTGTGTGATTTATAGATACGCAAAATTCAAGTCATAATCTGGCCCTCAGACACTATTAAGTAGTCTCTGAAGCAGAACTCCTTTATATAAGACATTTAAAATTGAATGAGACATATCACTGGAGACAGTATTGTAGAATACACACTTGTGTCCTGATCAGGTTGGGGAAGAAGGAAGAAAAAAAAATGAATGTCCCAGTTAGCAAGAATGCATAATGTTTTGCAGTTAGAAATAAATTTGGCGGTTCAAGAACAAAAGTAAGATATTCACAGGGGAATTGTGGGGAGGCAAAGATTCCAACAGTGCCCCAGCAGAGAGAAGGCAGTGGCTGTCACGCAAATTGCGTGAAGGGCACATAATACTCCAGTGAATTACAGTGTAATGTGTTTTGTTTCTGCTCAGCACATTTCACGTGCCCTTCATGAAAACAAAAGAAGAACTGCTCAGTCCACCCCTGGAAGCCAGTGAAAACAGGCGAAAGTTGAATCCTGTCATCCATGTAGAGATGCATTACAACACGACAAGCATCCACAAGCAATAAATTTGTAATGCAAAGAGGAATCATAATTCAAGGCCTGCCCCAACATATTTCAGGTTAGAGCTTGAAACTGTCAGAAAGCCAATGGTTCAAAATTTCTCAACGCAGAAAAAAGCCCAATTTTGAAATGGGGTCATAGGCATAGACAAGGCTGAGATGATGGGCTGCTCAGCTGTAAGAAGCACCTTTCACCTTAGTTTGAGATTTAAAGAGTGTCAAAAATGAGGAGCAAATGTAAGAAAATGGATCTTTGAATTAAAATAGAAAGAATGAATAAAGGTTACTTGTGACATTCCTCTTAGGTTAAAGCCCTATTCAAAGACAAAGTAGTGTGGTGTTAAACAAAACACTCTGGGCTGAAAGACAGGCAAAATATTGTCTGTGATTTGCTGTGCAAGCATCATGCACAACCCTGCACTCTCTTTTGATCCATGAAGAGCTCACCTGAAGTGAAATGACTTCCAAAAGAAAATCACAGATTTTTGTCTTGGTGACTTTGATTCTGTCTTGGTTTTTTTGAATTATTGTTATGTCCTTTGTACAGTACCATAATACAGTGAACCTTGCCACTGAATGTTGGGAAGTCACAATTTTATAACATCATATTTCAATAAAACCACTTTTGCCAACACCTTTGACAGTAGTTCTTTAAGTGGTCTAAATTGCCTATTCACAGCAAATTGGCACAGTCGGACACTAATTAAATCAGGATTCACAAGTGAAACCCCTGCAAAGATGTTCTTAGAACCTTTTCTTCAAAAAGATGAATTTTAGGTATCAGAGCTTCATTGTAGTCCTATGTTTTTATCTTGTTTTTCTGTTGCTTGAGAGATCTGTAAGCAATGGACATTTTCTGATCATCACTTCAAGAGCTCTTTACAGAATAATTAAGAGTATGAATAATAATATATTAGCAATATTATGAAATATTATCTGAACTAAAAATGTGATACTTTCTAAAACCAGTAATCATTCTAGAAAAGACATTTTTTATGAGTCTTGAATTTCAATTTAATTGGAAATACCTCAGTGACCATTCTGTTAGGGCAGTGTTTATTTGGAGGTTGGAGGGACTTGTTTATAGTCTACTTTTATATGTTTCTATTATACTCTTATTTTTTTCTTGTTCTAATTTCTCATCAGAACAAATTTTAATGATTTTACAAAATGGCAAAGAACTTTTGTGCTTTATGCCTTCTCTGATAATAATGTTTTCATTTGGATAAGAAGGGCAATCATGGAACTGTTACCAAGTTACCAAGACAGAATTTAGTGCACTATAGTACAGGGTTATGCATTATAGCAGTCACCTGCCAAAGATCTGGAGTTGGTAAGAGGTTGGTCTAGGCCTTTAGGAGCAACCTTGAGAGGCTTCCCAGCCCAAGGGGAGACCACTGTCATGCAGCCAGGATGCTTAGCAGGGAGAGCTCAAAGGCGGTTCCCTTAGGCTGTCGTATTTATGGGCTAAAGTGGTCAACTCACAGTCAAATTACATGCCATGGGAAAGGCATGACACTCCTTGAATCCACAACTTTCTTTGTTCCTTGATAAATGAGTCTTGGAAGAGCCACGCTCTATCCATGTGTTAATGACACAATCCATGTTCCAAGCTCATGGGCAGTGATGCTCACTGGGCCACCCTGCCCCTTTGTGGGTTTCCAGAGAACAGATGGGAACAAGAGGAGTTTTTGGCCCATTTAGAGCTCAGGCCTTTACCTCCGTTGGAGAGTGAACCAAACTACTGCTAGTTTGGTTAAGGAGTCGAGTGCATCCACCATAGTTTCCAGGCCTGTTCTTCCAATGTATTCCAGACTAGGTACAAACCTCTCCCTACTGAAGTCATTAAGAGTTTTATTATTAAATTCAGTCATGCAAGAACTTTATTGAAATTATACAGGAAGGAACATTTCCTAATTTTTTATTTGATTTCTTAATTATTCAACCTGCCATCTGAAGTAAGTTATTCCTAACTTCTGATAAAAAGAAAGGTTTCATAAGGCTTATTTTATCACCATTTTGCTGACAATGGAAGAAGCAAAAAGGAGACCATTTAAGTCTCCCAGATACCAGAGTGCTACAGATTGTAAAGTACTAAAAACCTTGTAGTATGTGGGGGCAGGGGTGGGGGAGGGCAGGCAAGACTAGGTTACACTAAGGAAGTTCAGTATTGAATGCTCACTGAAAACAGTTTGGTGGGAAAAAAAAATCTGTTCATTTTTCACAAAAACTTTTTCTAGTAGATTATGAAAACGTCTTTTTCCCCAGAACTCATGTAAAATATAGCTGCATTTGAGCATGCGGAAATATACTATATCAGTGGAAAACAATTATCATAACTACACTCATGAAGAATAATGCTCCTGTCCACTGCTATAAGAGGATGCTCTCAGGGCTCCAGAGTTATTGGTGAACATGTAATTATTGAATCAGTGTATATTTTAATACCTACATTAATAACTTCCTACTACAAACCTCTTTACCCACAGCAAGCAAAATGTTTTGTCCATACTAGATAAGAGCACCTTATCTTCCTTTTGCCCCAGCCCACTGTTTCATTATCTGTAGAGAGCAGTGACAGAGGGTCAGATCTACTCTACTGGTACAAGAATCCTCTCCTTTCTTTTCTGATCTTCCTTTCACCATCCTCCTTTCTCCCTAATACCTCTCTCCTTTGTTTTGTTTTCCAAGGGTTCATAGATCATCAGGAAGATCCAAAAGTGCAACTGATGGTACAAAAATGTAAGACAACCCTCTGTACCTTTCTCTGATCCAGAGAGCTTGCAATACAGCAGAGCTAGAAAGGGCTCACTTCAAAGAGGGCCAGTCATCACAAAGGAGGCAGTTTGCTGCCTCCTGCCTTGAGGAGAAGATTGAGATCAAGCAGGAAAACGACCTGGCAAAGCCACAAACCTGAGCAGAGATGAAGGACTGTGAAGATGCTCCTTCATATGCATCTTACATCATATGCCTCGCCAAGGAAACTCCAGCCCTTTTAGCAGCCCTGGTAAAACTGTACCCACAGGAAGACAGGAATAGCAGCACACACAGTTGTTCAGCAAATGGTACCAAGAAACCAAAATAGCAATGCAAGGCAGCTGGGAAGGTTGTCTCCTTCAAAAAAAAAAAAAAAGACTCCTTTTGAAGGATATTCTTGGGTGGTGAAGAATGTTTTCGCCAACAGATTTCTGGCAGCCTTCAAAGCTAGACTATGAAAGTAGGGCATGGGCTGAAGCGCTCTTGTGTCCCAGTAACTCTCAACAGCTATAAGAGGCCCCTGGGCAGTGGGCAGCTGGATCTAACATACAACAGATTGAATCTTCAGTATTCCCTCATAATCAGAAGAACCTGACTAAACCACCATTTATCCTTTCATCCTTTAACCTGTCTATTATTGTCCCCATATAGGCATATCCTTTTTTTCCTTTGAAATTGTTCCTTTTTCTGCCACCCTTTGCCCATGCTTTTTTTTTACAATTAAAAATCTTATTAAATCTTACTATTTTAAAAAACATTGACAAAACTTCCCTGGAAAAGGACCATTTAAGCAATACTAATAATATGAAAGTACATACTTTATATGCTACTAATACACACTGCGAGTGGGCTGAAACCTCCAGGCTAAATAATGAATGTGCTTGTCTGTTGAAGTATGAGTTGCATTTTAAAATGTCAAAATGTCTCATATAAATTTTATTGATTTGTTTTAAACTTAATTTTTTTAAGCCTTTTAAAAAAACATAATTTCTATTTCACTGGGTCTTTCCACTTCTTTAACTTGTTATAGGAGTAAATAGCAGGAAAAACTATGTCTTATTCAGCCCGCTGTGGACCAGCTCCTCTTCAAGGTGGGACTTACCTAACTTAAAAATCTTTACAGTCCATGAGGTTCCTTTTCCACTTTGGCACAGGTGGTAAGTTTGCCCTCTTTCTTTTCTCCTGAACTAGGTGTCAGACCAAATACCTGAGCTTTCCAAGGCAAGAGTTTACACAGTGGACAGAGCAGACTTCCTGGTGTGTCCTGGATTCACTGTATCTCTGAAACTGCCCTGGGGTGCCAGATAAAGAAAAAGCATTGTCATTGTTATTGCCTCGAATCATTCCCACAGTGAGAATATTTTCTTATTGCAAAACATTCCTTGGAGAAATGGAGACAATTTACAGCGAAACAGACCCTACAGCCACCTAGACACTGAACTGCTGGAGTAGAAACAGCCTTCCACAAACAAGCTCCGGGACTTGCACTGTGTCAGTGATGCACATCACCCTTCCATCAGCCAAATGGGTAAAATCAAGTTGTGGAGGGAAGTCTTCTACAAACTACCATCCTCTGCATGTCCACCAGAGACTTTCCCCCACAAGAATGGGAAACTCAACTCGGTGGCACCACAAGTCTATGCAGTACCTCAGGTCAGTAAGATGAATGAAACCAGTTTTATTCCTACTCTTGAAAACAAGCTTGTGCTGTGCCAATGGAACAGGGATGTGTGCAGGAGCACTAAAAGTCAATGAGGTCACTGTTAATTTTACACAAATAAATACATTTTTTCCTGCTCTGATATAGTATAAAGCATAAAACATTACAAGTGACAGAAAAATAAATTTTAAACAGATAAGTAAAGCAGTGTGAAGAAAGAAAACCATTCCACAAGTCAAGCCATACACACAGGTAAATTTTCTTTGCATCATTGATTTTGCTGGCTAAGGTCTTTAATTTTTGATATCTGGCTAAGGTCTTTAATTTTTCATATCTTGAGCCAGGGCTTGTGACCTAGTCTAGGGCATAAAGCAGGATCTAGGAAGACCCAGAATTAGAACCTCTGTTACACATTAGCATGGCTGTGTACCAGGGTATGATAGCAACAAGGAAAAGAGGATGATCCCATGACTGAAGTACAAGACTAGGAGAGAAAGACATTGAAATTTCACAGCTCTAATGCTAACTTAGTGATGTGGCTTTAGGCAGAGAATATAGTCTCTAGGTTCCCACTTTAACCTCTGTGAAAAGATGGCAACACACTTCCTCTCCCTTCAGAGTTGCACATACGGTTTTATCCACCTAAGGGCTCCATCTGGTCTATAATGTGCTAGTGTTCACATCTAAGCTACTCAGAAAGGCAGAGTGTGAATGAACATCATTTAACACAGGTTGATCTTTGTAAACAGTTTATTGTTTTGCTGCATAAACTGAGATGTAATTTCTTCCTGTTAACATTTCATTGGCCAAATGGATACAGAGTGACTCTCACAGAGAAAGGCAGTGGTAGACCCTCTCTCTAACCCACTGAATATTTACTCACATATTTCATGAATAATTAAATGAAGTAAACTCTAGGGAGTGAGGGTTAGATACATGTCAATGTATCTAATATCAGGCTGATAATGGAGAGGAAAAACACTCTGCTTTCCACATCAGATTTGACCAAAACAGCACTTGAAAACTAAATCTGAGAAGCAGGGAAGGGAAGAAAACGGGGAAGGGAAGACAAAGGGGAAAGGGAAAGAAAAAGTTCGGGATTGGAGGGGTGTAAGAGTAGTTGAGTTTTGGAGGAGGAGAGGAGACAGAGTAAAGGAAAGGATTCAGTGAAATCTGTATTTGCTGTTATGGTACTGCAATTGAAGACTGGAACACTGACGAGCCAAGAAGCTGCTGAACTACTTTTAAAAGACTGTCTGTTTTCCAAAAGTGATTAGACTTAATTGTCTTTTCCATATCCAATTTTTTCCTTCTCCAGTTACCAACTGAAAAGTTACACTATGAAGGACAACAAAGTCCCTGCTATAGTCCCTTTGAAGACAGCTTTTTTAAAAATACAAGTAACACAGCTACCTAAAGGAACTCAGGAACACTGTAATGATCCTAAGCTGGGACTGCTTCACCCCTCCACTGGCAGGTGTTGTATGACTCAAAAGGAAAAAGGAGAAAGAAATACATTCAAATGCACATCTTTGGTTTTAGCATGTATTTTCACAATCTGTTTGCAATAACCACTTTTTGTCTCTCATCTTGAATTTTGATTGTAAGTTCTCCATGGCAGGAACCATTTTCATTCCCTACCTAGCACAATGGTGCACTCTTCAAGAGCTACAGTGTACATAAGTAACAAACAGGATTTTTAGGATTTTAAGGATTGTTAGGATTTAAGACTGGTCATTATAATCACATTCATGCTCAGAACTGTCATTATTTATTTGTAGATGCTTATTCCTCCATGCTACTTGACTCAAAGCCTTCACAGCAGTGTCACAGCAGAAAGCTCTGGCATTGTATAGTAAGTCACCTCTTCTGGGAAAGATGAAGGATCAAGGAGGCGATTAACTTTCCAGCAGGTAGATTAAACCCACAGAGAGCCTGCTGCCACTGATACAACTGCACAAGGCCTCCTGAAAATGTTAAAGAGTTTCAAGTCTCAGCCTAGTCTTAGGCTGAAAGTTGGCATCTCCAGAGGGAAATCAGGTCATGGGCAGATGGGTAGAGAGGCCAAGAGTCCAGAGACAGGGGAGCTGCCAGTCAGGAAAAAAAACCCTGGTTTAACTACGTAAAAAGAATCCTGTGATGTTTCCGTCTGCCTTCCTCCCTGTTTTGTAATTTTTCCACATTAATCATTTCACCCAATACAGGGTAACACTGTACCTCAGAGCTGAAGTCTGGTGTTCAGTGCTCCAGTGACTAACCAAAGAAAAGAGCCAGGGGTGTTGGTAACTTGGGCATTGCCTAGCAACAGTGGAAAGATCACAGCCTAATTCAGCTGCTCTCCCCTGAAAAAACAAACAAGCCAACAAACAAACCAGAAACGTCACAAAAACTCCACTTCTGGTGTTTACCTCTTTACCCTAGTGTTCTGCTCCTTCTAATTCCATGTGTTTTGGTTTGCTCCTTGGCTTGTTCTGAAGTGAGCTTACTGGACCTCTCCAGGTTTCAGTCTAGTGCTGGTTCATTCCAGCTAGAGGCCACGCTGTCTGGACAGTATGCATAATATTTTTTAGCACAGCCTATTAGAGTACTTAAGGCAATTTGAACTGGGAGAAAAAATTCTTATGTCTTAAGACCATCTGGCCATTGTATGCTGTCCAGAAGAAAACCCAGACATGCCTGGTGCTCTGAAAAGGGGCCTAACCGGTCCTAGAAAATATCTGCCAAAAGCAATGTGGGTGCAATCCTTTCTACCTCCCTGTTTTTACCAGTACAGATACAGCTACTGACACATTTTTAAGTCCCTGCTGTCAGTTGTCATCTGGAGGAACATCCCACTCCACTGACAGAGGGAGTTTAAGTAGACCAGTCTCCTAACTTAATCATCTGAATGAATTGTCTAAAGAGGAACACTGTGAACACTTCCTCTGTGTGACTAAACTGATGGTTTTATTCCAGTTAAAATGAACTTGAGAAATCCAGACAGGATTTTGCACTGGGATACAACCAGGACATTACCCACAAGAACAGCTGAAAAAAATACGATGCAGAATTACAGTATCTTTTCTTTATGTTGGACATCATGCAGTATTTTCCACTGTAGGATCTACAAGTGTTTACAAAACAAGCCTTTGAACACTTGGCTGAAGATAATATTATTGTACCTAGTTGTCATGGTTTAGCCCATTCCCCCAATATTGGGGTAGAAAATGTTTAACTTCAGGTGAAATTCCAGCCAAGTAGCCAATCAAAGACTTTTGTGATGTCTCTACGAATGACACATTTAACAAACCAGAAAAGAAATGAGTTGTGCAGAAGAAATTAAGGAGTTAATGTGACAGCACACCCTGGCCCGGCTGGGCCTGGGCGTGCGGCCCTCCCAGAGCCTGGCCTGGCCCAAGGAGGGCAGGGATGGCTTGAAGCCAAAACTAAATCACCTGGAAGCTGCATGCAACAAACTGCAGAAGAATTACAGCCACTAAATGATAAAGAAGCCGGTGAACTCTCCATTGAGGGGTCGAGCCCCACACAACCTCGGGCCTTAGTCCGAGGGCCCAGTGCAATTTTGGACCGGGTGTGATGGCAGGATGACCCCTTTCACTGCGACTGGGGGAGCGGTGGTGAATTGGAGTAACCGACCACGGCCGAGAGCCAAGATTGGGCGTTTGGCCAAAAGTAGAAAGTCAGAAGAATTCCAGAGAGCGAGAGAAGAAACT
>VXAY01001535.1:1187219-1237612 GCA_013399855.1 Oxyruncus cristatus | reverse complement strand
CTCCCCTGCATTCTGGGGGAGAGAGAGAGAGAGAGAGATTTTCTAGCTGCGGTGATTTGGAACTGTTACCGTAAAGACTTTTTCCTTCTTCCTCTAGACTGTTTTTGAAGAAAAGAAGAAGGGGTGGTATTTGTAAATGTATGAGTTTGCCATTATAAGAAAACTGATTAGAGTTGTTGTGTATATAAATATTCCCTTAGTCCTTATTGTGTAGCAATAAATTTTAGTATTAATCCACATGTCAAGAAATCTGTTTTGCTCGTGCGAACTTTTCTTACTTGTTAGAAAAAGTTATGGGTTGATAAAAACCATGCAGAAATCACAGGGCTAAACCATTGACACTAGTGCATGGCAGGCCAAAGATCATAAAGCACATTTCAGGCTACACTGAGAGTGAGTCCTATATGCTCTTGATTTTCAAACATACTATTTGGGTATGAAGCCCATTTTCTCTCTGATGAGCAATACCAGTGTGAAATGTGAAACATAATACATGATTTTGTGATTATCAAAATATTCATGGGTAAATGAAGAGCCTTTAACACACGGTATTTAGGAGGAAAAACAAACTTCCTGGTAAATTTAGATATTTTAAGCATCATAGCTTGGTTAAATTAAGGTTATGTTAGGAGAACATATCTAACAAATTTCAACAGTCACTTTGGCAGTTCTGAAACTATTTCTGAAGAACTGATTATGCAGAAATCTTTGCTTTTTTTGTAAAAAAAAGCCTCTCACCCTGTGGAATGGCACTAATTCTTTTAGCAGTGATTAGACAAAGATGTATATAGTTTGAGATAGAGCTGGAAAAAAGAAACAAAACAACACTGTAGTTCACTGAATGTAACAGTATATATAGTTTATGTTTTAGCACAGGGAGATCTTCAGCATCCTGACTTCACAAGTGTCACTGTTAGACCAAATCATTATGATCACTTATCTCAAGAGTTTCTGGGAGTAGAGAGAGTAAGAAGGGCTAAGCTGAAGAGGCAAGGCACTGGAAGTAAATTAAGGCATAACAGAATCCTAAGAACATGAAGTTTTGGAAAGATCCAAATCTGGTAGACAGCCATCAGAACCGGAAGAAGGTATAGCTTTATGTAGCTTCAAGGAAAGACAGGAATAAAACCCTGAAACAAAAACTAAAAGGAAAAGGGGGATTTCAGCAGAGTGCAAGTACTCTGAAACAGATGGTCCTTGCAAAGAGAGACAAGACTAGCAAAAAAGAGGATGAGCAGATGTTATCGAAGCTCCGTCAGAATGATTGCTAGTACTAAATTCTTCACCAAAACTAGGCTTGATGGGAAATATTACATCATCACCAAGGAAAGGTATGCGTCATTACCAGAGCACACTCACATGTCTAGACATGCGCTTGGATAGCCAGAGCCAAAGACAAATTTGGAAGTCAGATGGAATGCAGAGGAGTCAAAATAAATGAAGCAGAACCAGCCATATGAAAGCAGATGGTTCGAGATGCTGCTGGACAGAACTGACTCCTGCCTCAATGTCATTGAAAGAGTAGTGCCAGGGGGATGCAGAAAGGGACTAATTAGAACACTTCCCTGCAAGCAGATTTTTTGACCTTTCTGATGCTTCATTTCCAGTGAGAACAGTAAGTCTTAAGCACATGGTTGGGATTCACTAAAAGGAGACATTTTAGTCCACTTCATTTCAAACTGTCCCACATACAGTGAAATCTTAATTCTGCCAGGGCCTAGATACTAAGAATTCCCTCTTCCTTCATTTCATTTTTCAAAGTTCTTCTCTCCTCAGCTTCCTCCTTTCCAAAGGCCCAACTGCTCTGAAAGCTTTAGTGACTGATTCAGCACTGAATTAGCTACTATTGTAAGTTCAACTGTGAACACATGCAGTGTTCTTGAAGTGACAAACACAAGTGGGACTGTCAGAAACTGTCATGCCTGGAACTCCCCTACTCTTTTTAAGCTTAATGAGCTGCACTACCCCAAAGGAATTACTGACTGAACTCTGACCTCCATCTATTACCCTCCTTCTGGCCATGAAGAACAGCATGTGAAGCATGCATAGACTTTCAGTCCACTAAACTCTGTGAGAAGAAAACCCCTATAAGTAGAATCAGCCTCCTTCTTCTGGTTTGAGTTTGGTCACAACCATGAGCATGGCAAAGCACATAATCCTGTAATTCCAGTTCTCTCCAACAAGCCTGTTTTCTCTGTGCTGTTGATTCAATTGGTTAAAGCAGAAAGTACCTTTTATTCTTCCAGAAAATCAGTTGCTTAATCTCTGAAACTAACACACTTCTCATATTATTCTTTTTTCAATTAAGGAAAAACTTCAGCATGACTCCAAAAGGTACACAACAATAGTTTCCACCCATGCCAGAATTTTTTCACTACCTGTTCATTCGTTATTGCTCATAGAGGGCAAGAATTGCTAGGGCCCTTGGGAAATAACAGCTACAGGCACTGGCTGGATTTTTTTAGGCTCTAACAGGATTCAATTCTTTATTCTCAGAGCCTGATCTCCAGAATGTGTCACCCACAGCAGCTATCTTTACTTGCCAAACATCTCTGCTGCAGGATCAGAGCATCACCTTGTGACTAAGCATTATTCAGACCTTGCCTCCAAATGGCCACTACTCTGTAGCAGAAGGATCTGCAAAAAAACAGCAAGGCAGTAGCCTGTGACAGAGGAAAGCAGACACAAGTGACTGCTAAGGGTAGGTGAGTATAGCAGAGGACCACATGCAACTTTGTGCATGCTGTTAGCAGTCCTATCACTATATCAGTTGAACTGATTGAATCAAGTGAATTGATTTTTCAGGAGACAAATTACTATTTGAATAGCTGTTACTCACAATAGGCTTCAAAGCAGACCGGTGCTCAATACTCACTGTGGATAAATGTGGGTTAAAAAGCCCTCTCCGACTCTGCGTGTAGTAGGGCTGGAACATTAACACTTGCCTCTCCAGGATCAAATTGCTCCCAGACACTTTCTCAGTCTTGTGGGATATTTGTAAGGACTGTAATGTTCTCTTGCTCGAAAACATTAGAAACAGAGTAAATTATTAAAAATCCTTACAGAGGTGTTTTAGCCCAGATGAAGGCAATGGGAGCTTCGCAGTGACCTTCAAATAAGGGCAGGATTTCATTCATTTAATTTTCTTTTCATTCTTTATTTAGAAAGGGAGAGGGAAGAGAAAAGTAACAGTCAGCTAAGAAACTGGAATTATCCAAGTATATAGGGCTGTCTGTCTCTACTATAGGGAACCTTGCATCTTGTAGTCTGCTTATAGGAAGACTTTTTTTTGACTGTAAATGAAATTCCTCAAGTATGTCTAAGCTTCTCTGAATTCAGAGCCACAGTAAAGGTTTATAGTACTGACAGCAGAGTCGTCAGCTACAAGGACCTTTGCAAACAAATGGGCATGCTAGACAACAATTAAATGGGATTTTGCTCTGATGTATAAGATTGTCCCATCTCTGTTCTTATATGGGAAGCATTAAGATTGTCTTGGCTTGAAGCACCAAACCTCAAGAGCTGACATAACGAGAGCTCTGGAAACTCTCCCCCTAAAGTCACAAAGGGATGAAAGGTAAAATCAACTTTTAAACTGGATGAAAAAAGTCTAAGTACAGGCAGAAATCTAGACATTTAAAAAAAAAAAAAAATAGGATATCATATGGCACACTGCCTGAATGACAAACTTATTTACCATAACACTGATAGAAGTACATCCATTAAAGCAGTTCGATTTCATAAAGTAACTGGTGATAAGATGACCTGGTTTATACTATGGAATGCCATAAATTCAAAAGAAAAGTTTAACCTTTCAGCATAGATCACTTATACTTCCTGTGTAAGAAAAAAGGTGAGGAGAGACAAATCTAATAGATGTATTATCAGTTGAGAAGTCTGATGACTCATTCAGGAGCTAGCTACACAGATCTTCATCAGTAAAGAGGAACAATTTTCATGGGGTTTTTTTGTTTGGCTCATTTTTTTATTTAAATGAGAGGAGAAAGTCGTGCAAGGACAGGAGTTTGCTTATGAGTTTCAGCTTGCTTTATATGTACTGGGAAAGCTTTCAAGGATGAAGCAGAAATAGTCCCAGGTGTCAGAATACTGAGTAGGAGGCAAGTGGCAATTTAGAGCTAAAATAACCCATTTTTTAGACACAGTAGGCAACTTTCATTGGGGTTCTGAAAAAAAACTATTGTTAAATACCGAGTTTTAGTGAGTTGGTGGAAGTCTGGTTCTTTATCTGAAAGTACAGCATTTGAGGGCCATACTGGAGGCCACTAAGTCTCCCTGACTTAAACAAAATTGATTTTAAATGATTGGGACTTGTATTTTTTTCTTAGAAGAGACAGAGAATACAGACATGTTTTTCTGTTACAAAAATAATTATTTTGAAAATACAAGAAGCTATGGATTCATGGCCAAAACTGCAGTGTTTTTCCATCTGAATTTTTACAGAAGCTGTTAACATCCCATCTGAGTACGGGCATATTTACTTGCACTTTGAGTCTCTAGGGTGGACAGACTCAGATCATTTTGCATTTCTACAAGATCTGAATGGCAGATTTTTAGAATGTCACATTTTATCACAATAAATGTCAGACACAAGCCACATTTTTGGTCAATTAGGCCTGTTCACCCTGCCTGTCAGGAAAACTGGGTAAGAAGATAGAAAGGAAATGGTGCTGTTCCAACATTTATTAAACAACAGAATTGACCACCATGATTCAGGGTCAGACAGTAAACAGGGGCTGATTAAGGTATCTTGGCATTCTGCATTCTATACCACTGGATGCCTAAGACTAAGATACAGAGGCTGATTCACAATTCTTGCTGTGTTAAAAAATAGAAAAGATTGATCATCATTGCTATCCTGACTGGAAAAGGATTAGAAGCAAAAAAACAGACAAGAACACAGGACAGAGCTTGGGAATTGAGCCTCTGCCTCAGGGACCTGTTCCTTGCAAACACAGTTAACAACACCCTCCAGTATCCATCAAATGGCAGCAACACCCCACTCAGACCCACTGAAATCCCCTTTCCCCTTCCACAATGCCTCTCCTTAACAGTTGCTCCAGAACGTTACATCATTAATGGTTAGAACCTTTTTCCATGTCAACTTATTCAGGGCCAGTCTTGTGCCTATTTCTTATTGTGTCAAACCATCCTCTGGATTAAATCTTTTATTATCTTTGGCATTATGGCAGTGCCAGCTGCAGCCATAAGTAGAATCATCCTGTAGAAAATCCCAGTTGACATCCCTAACTCACCAACCTCAGCAAGAGAGCAGTAGGTACCACTCCAGCATCTGCTGTGGGCTTCCTATTTCCTCTAACATTTGATGCTGCCTCCCCAGAGCATCACCAGGGCAATACCATGTTTCCATGTTGTAAAACTTTAGGTGTTCTCCTTTCAAACAGTAAGGATCCCAAGGGTTGGCTTGCTTGTATTCTTTCTCAATAAGTACAGAAATAGAATACTCTCATGCCCTTGGATCCATCATCTCTTCTAGTTTCCATATATTTTGTGCTATCTCTTTATTCCAAACTGACATTCTGTCCTGAGTGTCAGGGGACACAGGAATACAGGGTAAAGCAGGGTAAGAGGAACTTTCAGGTCAAGCCACAAAATATTATGGGATTCATTAGTCTGATATTATGTAGCGTAGGTTTCTCAGCTTACGGTGCGACATCTTACAATTTTAATTGATTATGAAATCATTAAATAGTTTTGCACACTACACTACAAATTTTACGTATGAACTGAAAAATTATGCAAATAGTAACAAATTGTATTTATTTTACAAGAACAACACAGTGCACTCTTAGGAATAGGAGCCGACAAGCAAGTTTATGGGGATGGGTCAGCTGTCTTCAAGCATGTAATAGCAGTAAAGAGCTTAAAAGATGGAAAGTGAAGTTTATAGGGAGAGGTAGATGCTCTGCTGAGGTTCTGAGCCCTGCAGAATCTCTTTCTGCCGCTTATCCTTCCCATCATTCACTCATGGTCATGTCTACCCCTCTAGCTAAGACTGTGAACACAGTACTGCTGGTCGCCCATGATTTTGCCATTGCCAGAATCTCGGAAAAAGCTTCCTGAAGACCTCCCACTCTGGACTTTTGAAGCTAACAAGATTGTGCAGAAGAAACCCACTGGACCTCCTCTTGAAGAATATTTTTTTTAAGAAAAAAAGAAGACAAAGGAAAGCATGAAAAAAAAACCCATATCTGTGGTTATACACAGCCCAGATCCCGCAGAGTGCCATTGGGCTGTGCAGGACCTTTCCAATGGCCCCTTCCTACTACTGGTACTTCAGGGAGAGAATGGAAGGCCTGGGCACAGAAAGGGCAGGGGCCATTAGGGAGACCTGTAAAAATATGAGCTGCCTTAACCCAATTTTAGCATCATAAAGGATACATGACAGCTGTCAGGTACTGTGTACAGTTTCAAATACTCTGATTAGGACTGAGCTTTCCTATCAGTTGCTGTATGCGTGTTGCAAATGGCTGAGCTTTGTGCTAAATGCAGGTAGAAATCAATAAGCTTAGCACCATTTCTGTGCTTTCACTTTCCCATAACCTCTGCCTAAAGGTGCAGACAATAACATTGCAACAATAAGTCCAGACTGGGAGTAATATTAATGGCATGGATGGGGATGAAGAGGAAAGTTTTTATACATTTGAATTTTAGGAAAGAAAAGATAAATAATATTATCCTTAAAAGCTGTTATTATTGTAATATCTGGAAGCCCCAGGCATGAGCCAAGGTTGCTTTGTGCAGGTCACCATAAAATTAGTTTAAAATTTATTCTAAAAGAAGTCATGTTCCTTTTTTTCTGCTCTACCTTTCTGCTACTGGTCAGGGACAGTGTTAGGATACCACAGACAATGGTAAAATAGTCTAATCCACAATGGAAAATCCTATATTTCAGTCTCACAGAGTTCATTACTTAAAGTTTACATTGAGAGGAAAAGCTTCCTGCCTTTAAAATTTTACGATGGATAAACAATAAACAGAAATGCCATTTACTCCCTCAAAATTAAAAACACTAAGCTGCTTAAACCTCTTATACTTTTGCAGGACCTGCACAAGTGTGCCCAAATATCACTGTGTTCTGGTTGTAATGGGTGACATATTTTGCAATGAGCTGCACTAACCCACATGATATAGCACCAGCAGACATATTCAGGTTAAAGCTGAGAGAGAGCAATACAACAAAAAGCCTTGCAAGTAACCCCCTTAGCATGCAAATTTCCATAATTCTGTCAATGAATCTGGAAGCTGGATCTTTCTTTTTCACAGGACCAACCACTACACTAGCAACGCTGTAAACCTGTTTCAGTTTTCTCTTGACACAGATGACTAATCGCAGGGAAAAATCTAAAATCAAAAAGACCTGAGGGAGATAAATAAGGTTAGTTTGGTGTACTAGATAAGCAAGAGGAAACAGATTAGCAGAAAAAGCTAAAGGAAAATTAATGGCAGGAGAAATTCAAGCCATTCAGAAAAGCCTGCTGTTTTACTGAAAGGAGTGCCAGAGCCTTGGGGATTCCTGGTATTCAGCAGAGATGATGCAATCTGTAAATGTAAGTCAACTTTGTTTCTCCACTAATCACACACCCCATTAAAAAATAGCTAGGGGAAAAAGCCCTGACAGAAAATTAGATTGAGGTAGCAGCAATTTTCTGTGGTCCTTTCTGAACTATTGGCATAAATCCTACTCTCCTTCAAAGAAATGGCTACCCTTACACCAAATCAGAAGTCTTGGAAATGATAATTCAATGCCTCAGGAGGTGACAGCTCAGTGGAGAATGATAAGAGGACTAAGGACAGCCAGAAATGGCTCACAAAGTGTCACTGTTCCTTCTCCAATCTGCCACTCTGCATTCAGATTTGTATGGTCCTTAACACAAAAATAGAACCACTGAAAAGTTTTCCAAGTAGTGCCTTTCCCTGTTATAAACTGTACAAAGAGGTCTTTTCCACTATGCAGGCACTCCTCCTCTCTCACAGCTAAGCTTTGAAATACATTTTCCTTCTGGGCAAATAAATGATACAAGCCATTTGCAACCGAACAGCATGGAGTTAAACAGTTTCTCAGCCTCCTTCAACCTGAGAAATCACTGCCCATCTTGTGCCTCTGCAACTCACTGTATTGTTGCAATTGTTCCTTTACAACCAAGTAAAAATTAGAGCAAGCTTTGAGTGCTCATTCATTCTTTTTATCTTTTATCACTGCTTTGAAAAGAGATGAACATTTGTGTTAAGAGAAGAAAGCAAGGTGAGTCATTTCAGGGACCACAGTCTCTGTCTCAAGGAGCATCTTTGGATCACGACGTAGGAAGCATTGGTGGAGCAAAGCCTAAAAGCTATTTCTAAACCAGCAGGACAGCCTGGTGCAAGTACTATTCCCACAGAGGCATGGAGATTCTTTATGACCACAGCTAGACTGCTGCTGCTACTCTATCTTAATTACAGCTAGCTTGGCTGTCTCTCCAGTGCAAACACACTGACAGAGACCATTAACACTGTTTCTTCCCACTAACACCAGTGAGAGACGCACAGTCATGAAGTCACATCAGGTAAAGGTCAGAGCACACAAACCCTCTAGCGTGCTAGCCCAAAGGAAAACGTTATGCCTGAGTTGGAACTGCTACCTGTAAAAATCAACCATCTATTAGCTCAGAGTCTGTCTCTGACCATCTTCTTCAGCTGCACACACACATTTACATTTTTATTGAGAGGGAACTTTCCTCATCAATACGCCTGCTCAGCCTGGCATCAATAACTCTGACTGAAGTCCTAAGTAACAGTTTGTCATCTCTACTAACACACATGCTCAGTTCAGATGACATACCCTCTTTAATCAAGTCCTAAGCACAGCTCTCATTTATCAGTTTATTTGAAAACTAAATATATTTGGCACTGTCTTCAGTCATTCCCACATAAAATTGAGATAAGGAATGAAAACCCATTGTAAGTAAGGATACAGCAACCTTTGCTAAAGTTTGCTCTATGATGCTTAATACTTAAGAACTTTGGGTTGTCTTTGGATGAAAGGAGCCTGGCTAGTTCATATTTTTGTTTCACATGGAGACACAAAGGATATTTTCCCTGAGAAATTTTCTAGCAAAGAAAACAAATATCAGTGTTTAGTTTAATATTTTCATGTATAATTTAGTGGCATGAGGTCCCTGTCCCACAGGAGAAGCCTCTGCTGTTGCCTTCACTTTCTCCAGCCACTTATAACCCCTATCACCAACATCCAGCAGCCAGAGGAGGGTCCAAGGAACAGGAAAGCGAGTTCATGACTCAAGCAACTGGAAGAGAAGCTGAAAGGCCAAAAAGAAAGACACTGACTTCAACAAGTAATAAAGTCTGTAGAGAGACGGGAGAAGAAGAGTGATACAGAAGGGGTGGTAGGGGTATATCCTCATCATCCAACTCTCTCACTGCAGAGTGGAAGCAAATACATAAAATCTGTTAAATCCAGCAATGTGACATGGCAGACATAATGTTTGGCAGCCACAGTTTCATCACCACCTGCAACGCACGTTACCACACATGTATGGGATCTTCAGCCCCTGCATTCTCCTGCCACATGAACTGCTCCCAGAGCCACTGGTCTGGGAAACTCCAGTTATCCATTTATTCAAGATCCAGGCAGATTCAAAAAGAACCTCAGAGCTATCCAGACTTCCTCTCTAAATTCATCAGAAGTTCACTGAACTGGAATTGCTCTGAAACACATTCTGCTTTGCAAAGGAAGAATTTTTATTCTTGACCAAATTCTCCAGCTTTAGCAGTTTTCCTACATGCTAGTGTCTGTTTTCAGACAAACATCAAGAATAGTGAGCAATTTACTTTCTCTGAGAAACACATGTTGTATTTCATGCTCGCTTATATTCTCTTCCTACTCCTTGATGAGATTTTCTCTCAAGAATTACTTTAAACCTGTTAAAGCAGATGACAGGTCCTGAAGTTGCCTGAGTGACCTTTTCCATTGTGTTAGCTTAAATAAACTACGGCAAATTAGCAGAAAAACGGCTGTGCATTTTTTTACTTCTCTAAGTGTGGATCAGCTGGGGATATTGCTTTCTGTGTTGTAACTTCAGCATTAAAGACTATTTAGCTATATGAGAAGTAATTTTTGTTGGCAGCAGTTTTCCTCACAATTTTTATTTTAGATGTTATTAAAGCTTAAGGCAATGCAATTACTATTTAATAATTATGGTTAGTACTAGCAGAACATCTGTTTGGTTTGAATAGGTTGGCTCTGCTTCAGAAAGGCTAGACATCCATTTTATGACCATCTTTGACATCACAGAAAGCATCAAATGACTAAAAAAGAGACCATAAAGTTGTGTAATCGCAGTTTAGCAGTTCCGAGCTACCAGGGGAAATATACGAAATGTGAACCAAACATGCAGGGTGTAAAACACTTCAAAAACATAAGAAAACTAGGCAATATTTCTCATTTATAATTGCTTTGATTTTTCCAGTTCATCAGAGAGAATAGTGAAGGGGAAGTTTAGTGGTCTTCCTCCTGTGAATGCAAGAAGGACTTTCTGGTTTTAAGGCGTTGGTGAGGCAGTTCAGGAATCCTCTGGGGTTTTGATGCCAGATCCTCCTCTGACATAAAGAGGAACTAATGGCTGCAATCACCTTGCCTGCAGCAGCATTGATGTTTTTAAAATACAAGCCTCTGGATTTTTTAAGGATCACTGCATTTCTATTTGCAAGGAAGCAACTTATTAACAAGGATAGGGGCTGCAGGAGTGGATTGATCTTTCCCATAACTGAAACATTCTTTGCAGCACATTTCATTCCAAATTCATATTAGGAAAAACAATTACCGACACTCACATGCTAGAACTGATTAATTTCCTGTCGCCTCTAGCTAAAACTTTACATCACAAAAGACTACATAGCACCGCACCACCAGCAAGTTAGAAGAGTATTTATTTACTTAGTCACTAGAAAATACAATTTATATGCAATTTCAGTGAGGACTGCATCTGTTTCCCTTTTTCCCTTCTGTTCAAAAACTAATGAGTGAACCATTCTTCCTAATTCTCATTTGAGATGGGATCTTTCCCAGGATCTAGACTTTCTGCATCACTTTAAGTCTTCAGAATCCTGAAACTGTCAAAGGATAGAGCACTTGTTCAGGCCCTACTGAAGGACTCTCTGGCCTCAGATCATCCTACCTGACTTCGGTAACCACGGTGGGAGTTAGCTGCCCAAACTTCTTATATATTCGGTAAAAGAGACAGGCACCTCCAAAAGAGTGGTTCACATGAGCTCATCAAACCTAGCTGTTTCTCAACATCAGTGCAAAGGAAACCCGAGCTAGTCTGTATTACTAGACAAAGGTCTGCTTCCCAGTTTTTAGGGGCCACTCACATGCCTTGGTTGTCTCATGGAGGGACTAGGACTGACCTCATATTGGCCCAATTCTATTCTTTATCTCATGCTTTGTTTGCCAAGCAAAGGAAGGCCAGGCAAAAAATGGGAAGAAATGGGACACCATGCTACATTCCAAGAGGTTACCAGCACAATTTTTGGGAAGCACTTCCCTCACTAAAATAAATGCCTCCAGTGCCATCCACACAACAGATGCACTTTCATCTTTTCATTTTCTTGCTGTCATGGCATAATATATTCCTCTTACAACCACTTTATTTCTGTGCTGGAAAAGAGAGTTTGGACTGGCTGTATTCACCTCTTTGAAGATACAAGCACTGGAGGTTTCAACAAGGGTGGAAGATAGTTCTGGACTTACATCCTAAAGCTTCATTTAAACCCACAACACCAACCGTGAATGGCATCTCACGCGGTCACAGCCATGCCAGCAGCTCCAGGGGACAATCCCAAGTTCCACTCCAGAGAGCTTAGTGAGCTGTGATCACTATCACAAAGGTCAGCACAGTATTAACTCACAGCTTCCCCTTCTTGGGTCTCTGCAGCCAAGAATCACTGGCATTCTGGCAGAACCAGGGCTTGCTTAGGTTAATGTTAGCTCAGTCTTCACAAACTGTCTACACAGTGAAGACTACAGTGCACACAGTTCGTAGGCAGAACATCCTTTATTCTTTCTCTTTGTTCAAAGACAATGCAAAACCAGCTGGATCCTCGAAGCAGACTGTGTTTTAAGTTTGCTCCAGTTTGAAGCAAACAAACCAGAATATTACTCAACTTATGAGTGCTGAGATGTTCTTAACAAAATGAGCTCCTTAAAACCATATAAAAAATATTGGGGAAAATGCCCTGGAAAATGGTTAAAGACATGTTAACTTGCCATAGGCAGAGTTTTAGGAACACTGAACTGATTTTTTTCAAGCATAGAATCTTCTCCAAGATACTCTGAGGACAGTTCCAAAAAAACAGTTTTCAAGACAACATATTTAAGTTTAAATGGAGCTCAATTAAACTAAATGGGACTTATACAGATAATGATCTGCACACGCTGTTCCAGGGACTCCACAGTTAATTTCTAGATTGTGCCCATAAGGAAAGAAAGAATGTATATTGACAGCTACTAAACAGCTTTGCAAATAATGAGGGGGAAAAAAAAAAAAAGGCACTTGGCAGAATTATTTTATCCAAAACTAAAAACTGCTTTTTTTCAGTTAACAGAACTGGGCCAGTGGAAGACGCAAAGGGCACACAGACTGCAGCTGTGGTCAGGGGCAGGGTTATGCCATGACCCTACGCTCTATCTGGCATTTTCAGCAAACATCAGTTTTTTGAGGTCTTTCCACCTTTTTATCCTCCATCCTTGTTTTAAATCCTTCTTCTCTTGAAATCATAGAATCACAGAACCAACTAGGTTGGAAAAGATCTCTGAGATCATCAGGTCTGTATTTTAATGTGTTTTAATGCTGTATTTTAATGGGTTTGAAAAACTTTATAATTTATAAGTTCTATGGTAAAAAAAGCTGTTTCTAAATACATTCACATAAAACACTTCTCAAAGGATAAAGGCCAAATTATACATCCAATAAGTCAATCAATATTCTACTGCAGAGCCTTTATAATTCCTTTTTTTTTTCCTGTGCTTTATGGTCATCATTAATTATTAAGATAGTTTCCTGCACTAGTGTGAATCCATACATAGTACCTGCTATTGGTCTTTTCAGGTCAGAGCCTTTCCCATTGACTTGTGTCTGTCTCATGGCTATCCGTCTAAGCCCTCCAGCATTCCCCTGGGATTGCAGTCAAAACACTGTACAGTGTTTTCCTGGTTCACTGTTCGATCTGTCTGCAAAGCCCTTGAGTCTTTCACAATCAAAACCAACCTGCCTACACTTTATAAAGAAATGTCAAGGAGTTTCAGCCATGTTTATGAATGAAAACAGCTTTGTCTTCTTCCAGTTATACAAGGATAGTTGCTGGCACAGAAGTTTTAACACAGCAAAACTACAAGACACGCAAAATTTGTCACCAGTGGGACCCCATTCAAACCACTTTGTAGCACTGGGTGCTCCACAAACACATATTTGTAAGCATGTTTTAGCTGGTTACCAGGAATAGTGCTGAGTGGTCTGAGGCCTATAATTTATTGAGTTCTCAACATCCAAGGTGTACAAAAATGAAAGTTGAAAACCCTTCCAAGGTGAGCAGTCCTTCATTTTGAGTGCTGCCAAAATATCAAATCACTTTCCAAATGGTAGTGGAAGCAATTTGGTGTGTGGTTTTGGTTAATATTTTAAATATAACTCACAGCTTTCTTTCTTGTTTCTTGTAACTGTTACAGAAACTACCTTCGTGTTTGATTTTATCCTTTTAAGTACTTTCTTTTTTTGGCTGCTGCCTGGCCTCCTCTTGTCTACAATGAGAAGAACAGTCTCTGTTTTTTGGCATCTTGAGGTTTTTCATATCTAGCTGGCTACTTCTTATTCCTATTGACTTGGCCATGATTCTTCATAACACTAGATGCAGGAGGAGATTTACAGCATTTTGGTATGTACCTATGATTTTCTCACTCTTTAATCCTACCTATCTTTAAGTGTTAAACCCATGTAACAGAGAATTTCTGTGGATTCTGGAATAACTAGAAAAGAGATGGTTTTAAGCAGGCATTACTTGCATTATTTCACATGATTATTTTCAGGGGCATCTGTCCATATTAGACCGTAGCTCTCCTTTTTTTGCAACTGTGCCCCTCGTTCCAGCTAAAGACAGGCAGGATATCCTGGTAAGACATGACCTAGGGAGGGAATTACTTCTTTGGTACGTGATATCCCTGGAACATACTCATTAGTATCTAAACCTTCATCACTTGCCCGTATCCCTTTCTGACTCAACAGATTTTTATCCCAAAGGAAGAATTTCTGAAAAAATAATAAGCTAGAAAAAGCAGGGCTCATTTTAGAATTACAGTTTCATTAGCCACCTCCACCGTTCTGCAATTAACATGTCCACAATTCCCCACTGGGCTGAAACATAAGAAGCACTTAAGAGTACCTAGCAACAGTACACTACAGGTTAGGGCAGAGAGTGGAGAACAACAACAATAAGAGGAACTAAAGTAGTTTGTAAATAATTATCTCATTTACATTTTAGGTCACAATACTGGGTTTAGCACTTCCACTCCTATGCAAAGCTCCATAAACTCTTTCAGCACCCTAATAAGCCTATTGTTAGGTTTTGTACTTAATAATGGACATCCTGAACATTGTGAGAGCTGAAACCCCTGCAAATAAGGAGCAAGATGACAAAACAACATATTCACTTTCTCTTTCTCTCTCTCTGTCTCTCCTTTTTCTTTTTTTCTTTTTTTTTTTTTAGTAGTAGTTTTAATGTAGTTAGACTTTGTGTTCGCTGGGTTTCCACTTAGGTTACAACAGCTTCAGCAATTCTAAATTCCCCAGAGCCCCAGTACATGAGCTGGCTGCCTGAAATAGTTACAGGCAAAGACCTGCTAAATATTACCCTTTTCCTCTGTGTGTGCTAGAGGCTTGGATAGAACTACATGGAGGAAATTCCTATATATAGCCAGGTAAATTGAAGAGAGAATATTAAAAAAGATGAACCACTCATGTAACAATTTAAATAAGAGCATAGTGTGAACCACAACCTGCAGCAAGCACAGTGTACCAACTGATTTCATGGGCTGTTTTTTAAGACAGCTTACTTTGACTTCCTTATTCTCTAAGGGGCACTGAGAAAAATTAAATCTAGTTCACCATAATTGTCAGAGATTTTTTAACCTACTTATCATTTTTATTAGCCTGTTGATACTAATCCATTAAGTCTTTCCAGCAATATTATCAAATTTCTAATAACATTACATAAAGATACATAAAAAACTCCATGGAATGCAAAATTTAAGTCATTTCTTGTCCCTGTTCAGGAAAAGTCATCACCTGAAAATTCACTCCAGGTCTGAGATTTTCAGTGCTCAGGAGTATGCATATTTCAAAAACTCGGCATATGCATATTCCAAAAGCTCAGAACAGTCAGATCCTATGAAAATAAGGGCTGTAATATAAAACTGATCAGCTGAAATACCATGACACTGCAATCAAACACAAGGAGTATTCATAAGGTCAGATCTTTACAAAAACTCTTAAATAGCCTTTAGATTACCATTCCTAAGTCACAGTGACAAAACTTCTCAAGTAAATGTGTTTAGGATTTGGAACAGATATTGTTTGCTTGGTTATCTTATTTCAGCTCCCATTAATTTGCTCTGAATAACAAACTCAACATGTCAGTTTACAGCTACAAGAGGCTCAGGAAAGTTTCTTCCATTCTAAAAAGCTCTACAGTTTGTAAAATACTCTTTATACCGAAAACAGGGAATATAAACTTCTCAAGCAGAGCCACTTATTTTTGTATATGAGCATATTGTGACACTAATTTCTGTTTCCAACCAGCAGCTGCTACTGTCTCAGTATGTGAAAGGATAAGAAAATGGCTGTTTTTTCATCTGCAAACTCGCTGGTTATATTATCAGAGAGATTAGATTCTGAGAAATGTTCCTATTTGTGCTCCATCATTACTGAGTAAGTGGGGTAGTGATAGCAAAAGGTTAGAGCTTTTGACTTCTCTGGCTACAGTGATCACAAAGCTAAAACATTAACTGTAGTTATACTAATCCTACCTAATGGGCCACATTCCCATTGTATCCCCAGAGCCCTCATCATCTTCGGTGTACTGATCACGACATTATCTCTGGGAAAAGGGGAAGAATGAGTAACCCTTGTGCACAAACATGTGCAACTTGAACCCAACAAGGTCAACACTTTTGTTAAACTGATTAGCAATTTTGAATTCCTTGAGGGTTTTTGTTTACCCACTTGAGAAATCCAAAAGTATTCCTGTTTGGGGAGAGTGGTAAATGCCATTCCCTTGAAAGCTGGTATAGCCCAGCTCAGGACTGTCATAAATGAGATTGTCCAAAACAAGACAAGTCTATGGGACAGCAATCTCCTAAAGCTCAAGCAAGACACTACCAACCAGATTCTCATTGCCCTCCATCTTGCTTAATTTCCTTGCAGTGGCTATGGTGTCTGGAACTGAAGAATACACCTCAATTTAAACGTAAGTGAAAAACTGAATTCTGTGTGTATGTGCATGTAGCAATAAATCATTTGGACATAGTTTCCATGGTCCTCCTTCTCGCCCTTCCTTTCAATCATTTTTACTACCAAATTACCAGCACAAGTCAAGTTAAGGTCACATTGAAATTACATCTGGTTGTCTTGCATTTTCTCTATGTATAATCCTTATAAATTCCAAATATGCCAACATACAAGAGCATGACAGGAATTTATTAATAAATACAATTAGTCAGGGAAAGGGCATCACCTGTTTTCTTTATTATAAAATGCCATCAGCTATATATGCTAAGCCCCAGTATCAAATAATTTCTTCAGACATTTAAAGGCCATGCACTAATTACTGTACACAGTTACTATATTGCCCTTGCATATTGAAATTTATTATTTTAGCAAGAGGTTAAGGAATTAAACAATCATTTTTCAGTCAATATTATTCTTTTTTTGTAAGATGCTTAAATTATCCATGGTTCTTCTGCTCATTGAATGAATAGTTATATCTCCATCTATACAGGAGATGCCAAAAGCCAGGTGGCTTATCTAAAGTGCAGCTCTTTGGAGATGAACTGTCACCTTGACTGTGGCTCAAGCAACTTGAAACTTCTATAAGACATTTAGGAAAAAGTGCAGGATTCCCTCCTGATCAGTGTGTCATCCATGAACTCACTTGAATGTAATCTCCAGAGACTGACAGTGGGAAACACCATTCTCACCTAAAAGCCATACCACACAACTACAGGGAAATGTTAATCTGTAACAGTTCGAGTTAAAGGGAAAAAACCCAACAAATACAATTTTTCTGCCTTGTCATGCCACTGATGAATGCTGATGCTTTGAATGCAGTCAAACATTTCCTTCATGTTTTTCAGGGTCTTCTTTTGGGTGAAAAAATCACACAGATAGTATAAGAAGTTCTAACCATTGCCACCTAAACTCCGCTTCCATGGTTCAAAGTACGTTTTGAAAGAGCTTGGCTAAAGAGAACACTTATTTTATAAATAAATATTTTCCTTTGGCTTAGCTAACACCACCTTCACTATATATTTCCTTCTACGGGTGTTACTAGGGCAGCACACAGCAATCTGTGCCAATGATCTCCACTCTCTGAAACCAACTTCAGATAGATTTCTCAAAGGTCGCAGATAACTGGTGTGAAATTGTTGTCTGCCTCTGTCTGGTTGCCACAAACAACTGTGCCATATAATCTCAGTTGTAAATTAATCAAGGTCCATCTTAAGACAGGGCAAATCACTATTACCATTAACATCAGTGGCACCTGTTCCTCTGCTCTCTAAAAGGAACTTTGAAAGCCCAGAAAGATTCATAAGTGTATAGCTTTATACTCCACTTAATGCTGGACAAGGATACCTGTTGCATTCCTTGGAAAGATGGCATCTGGATTGTGAAGGAAAGAGAAGAAAAGATGTACAGCTGATTTAGGAGACAATGTTAAAAAATATCTGGTTTCCTGTTAAGGTTTTTCTCCTTTTTTTACTGCTGTAGTAAAAGGAATCTATCTCATTACCTTTGTCTGCACTGCCCTGGACATTAAGCCTTATCCAAACTTAGTAGGAGAGCTCCACTATTTGCATCAGACCTGTTTTGCTAAGAAAGATTCTTTGAAGAAAGGTTATTGAACAGGTGTTTGATATGTTTGCTACCAAAGGTAGGGACTTAAACCCCTACAGAAAGTACAATATTCTCCTTTCTTCCCCTGCAGTTTTCCACATCTCCAGCTTGTCAACTGAACTCACATTACCAATTTAATTGAATCAATATAGTTCACTGTCTGTGAGTAGTTTTTGAGAGTAGGAGATCAATTTGTTAATGGAAAAAAAAAGTTAAGGCATTTGGAGAGGTATTGTGCTTTTAGAGAAGAATGGGATTGTTTTCTAAGACATAATAGGAGATTTCTGAAAAACAGTTTATAAGATCAATTCTTTTGGTTTCTTTAAAAGGCATGTTTGCAACTCATAGGTAAGTCCAGCAACATTGTGTGGACTGTGGTGGTTAAAATCCATGAGGAAAAATATTTATTTTTAACACAAATGACCTCATCATATAGAACACAGACAAAATAAACACTTAAAAATAGGATTAAAAAAAAAATTCCACAATGTAGAAGAGTGGAGTACATAGCACCCATAATTCTCCTTCTTACTTCAAAATTCATGACTATGTAAGGATTATTCAGATCTTCTGAAAGAGGAATGTGACCTGATTAGACAAAAAGTCTTCTTTGTAAAACTACAAGATATTTAAAGGACAGTCCTCTCATTTTTTGCAAGACAAATAACCTCACTCTCTTCCCTATCTGGTACTGTTAAAACAAAAAATGCGCTTGACTAGATCACTTCAGATGTCAGACAAAGGGGAAACAGACTACGCTTAAGTGATTCTGTAAAAGTTGGATGTTTTTTATTTAAATATAACTCCACTTGCATTAAGAATAAAACTGTGCTTCTCTGAATCATGACATTTAAACTTCGACCCTGAAAACTAATTGGAGAAAATATTTGCTTTTCAAAAATTTATTTTTGTAGCTGAAAATATTCTTAGAAATTCATCAAATGTAAAAGCACTACAATGGCAAACATTACTTATCATAAATTCCTAATATTTAAATCTGACAATTCAAAGAGTTACATCATTTATATAAACTTTGGTACCATTTGACAAATAGAAATCTAAAAGTTAACACTGGAATTGAATTAAATACAATTACATTTGAAAAGGAACATCAAATTAATAAACCTGATCATATATGGAGAAGACAACTGATTCAGCACTAATAAATACAGAAAGCTGGAAGAAACTCTTGCCTTTAGACTCCACCACTTCACTTACCCCACTGGAAGCCAACTATCATCACTCCATCTAATACAACACCTCCTGGGTTTCTGAGTTCAGAAAAGTAAAATAGTTTCAACTTCACTTTTTAAACTTCATTTGAAAGACCATGGACTATTGGGACACCAGTGGGGGGCAGTTCAGAACTGCGGATATTGAATGAATTGTCATTGCAGCAGAGGCATATTTTTCAGAAATTTTTTTTGCCATTAAGGCAATCACTCTCTCTTTTCTAGCCTTCTATTGCATATTCAAGCGGATTTTTAGGACTTCATCTATCCGTGACAATCATAATTTTGCTGTTCGAAGTTCCTGCAGGACACTGCTTTAGCAGTCCCAAATGATGAACTGCAGGGATCTGGGGAAGAACCAGACGTGTTTGTCATTCACGTAGTTGAATACATGCTTTGTAGTTCACAGTCTACATATTTTGTTTACATTCCCCAACCTGACTATCAGGTCAGATATATCAGTAATCATAGCAATTATCTAGCTCATGCTTAAACAAATGTTCTAGTAGAACATGAGAATATGAACAAGACACCCTCCAGGGCTTTTGTTAGACAAGAGACTGATGAAGTCAAGGTCACCACAGAGCAAGACCTCCAGTGACCTGCATTGCTCCTAATTGCAACTGTCAGCTCAGCGAGACAAAAACCACCAAGTGTCACAAATGGAAGAACACAGGACAGTGAGCAGTGCTTAGACTTTTGGCTCAAATGCAAAATCTTAAGAGTTGCAGCAGGACATGAAGTGGGAAGCTTCTGGCTGTCAGAACAGAGTGGAAGGACTAAGTGAGAGACCACCTTTCTTTCCTGCAAAGCCCCATCAGTCAGCTCCTTCACAAAAAAAGGTATGGTCAATAACTACCCATCAATTACTAGGTGTGTGCTGAAAACATCCCATGGGACTGAATCAGAAAGCATTGTTTTCCTATGATAACTGGATTTTTTGATAATGTAATCGCAGTGTGAAAAACAAACAGCAAATACAATTGTAATAAAAGAGAGTGAACTTTCTACACACACGTCAGGTTTGGGAGGACCTAAGTACTGACTAACTCCAGAGAAGTCATTAATTAGAATCAGGTGATAAACAACCTACACTTTCTGAAGAGCCTGAGAGAACTAAAGACTTCATTTCCCTGTAGGACCAGTGTACATTCCGCTAGTGTACATTCCACTAGTGCCCACTGCCTGTTTGGAGGCCCCCACTAAAGAAATTGTCTCTTTAACACAGGTGCAAAATAGTTTGAGTCAGTTCCAAAAGATGCTGGAAAATGTCGTTAAACTCACGTAAATCTATCAAAATTTGCAGACACTTGTTTACAAGCAGCATTTATCCTTTTGCATTTTCACCAAAGACATTATGTTATTCCTTCTCCAGCCGGACACCTAGAAAATTCCATGTTACACGTAACACTGCTGTTGTTAAGGCTAGATTTGAACTGGTCACTTAGCAATTACACTCTTTCTAGGCAACTTCAACATACTTGCCAGAGTCTACAATATAAATGTGTAGAACAAAACCAATATAACCATCAGTACACTAGTGAATCCAAACCAGGAGACTTGAGCAATTCTGAATAGTGACAGGACTGACCACAGATAATAGAGAATAAGGCAAAAATGAACTCATGAAGACTGAGGATTCTGAGTCAGAGGCCAAAGTACTTTCTTCTCCATCTTGCAATTTTCTCAATAACCATAAAACATTATTTTGAGACTTCAGCACTCCAGAGCTCAGCTGTAAATTGCTTTAATTCTTTTATTTTCAAGTTTTAAAGATTTTCTCTTCATGAGCTGTCTTTGCTAAATAAATAAAAATATACTCTGAACAATGCCTTAGGAACTTGTTGGTTCAAAAACCCACAACTTTTCAACATACGGTGTCCAATAAACTAAGACTTCTTTAAATTCTGTGCAATTGATTTTCAAAGACAGGGTAAAAACTGATCACCTATTCTAATTTAAAGAATATAAAGGGACTTTATAAAGGTCTAGCACTGCTCACGGTAATATACTTATCAATATAAGTAGGTAGATATAGATTAGATATAGATATGTAGATATAGATCAGAGGTATGCCTAAAAAAATATGCAGAAGAAGTTGGTACATTACATTAACTGTAGTTTTTCATTTATTATTATGCCCTTTTTAATTACTTCCTTATCAGATATGAACTTGTCTCCATATCATTTGACAATCTGGATAGGAAATAATATGTCTAACTAGTCTTGCTTTATATTTATCACAAAAAATCTAGAATCTAGAAAACTCTCAGTCTGAAGAGCTATTGTAGTTTTTAAATATTTCCATATAGCCAGTCACATTTAAATATGGACTATCCATATGGATTTACTTTGGTGTAGGTTGTACATTATAAAGAATAAGCAAAAAGATGACAAAATGGCCCAGCAGGTTCTCCCACTTGGAGAAACATTTTCCCACCCAGAAAATGTTTCTATCCTTTTCCTACTGACTTCTTTAGTTTATTATTCAGGTAGGATTAACTAACGCAGTATTTATGTTCCAGTACTGGCACAGAGAAAAGCTCTGATTTTATGTAAAATTAGCTTACTTAGTAATAGAAAATGTAAGTTAAAAGCAGCCTATGTGCGAAGCACTGATAGCCACTATGCAGTCAGTCAGTACTACTTTGAAGCTCTCTAGTGGGAATTTCTCACAGATATACCAGACTTTAAAAAATGCTTTATGTCATTGCCTTATGTCATTCAAAGTGTCATCCATTCCTTATTAAAAGCCAGATGGTGCACAGTCTTAATGCAGCTATAGAAATAGGGGAAAAAAATTTGGTGCAAATCTGAGGAAAGAATGGAAGAACCCATTCTGATTAGAATTACTCTGATAACCCTCAAAGCTTTTTGTACACACAATACCAAAACAAATACCTAAGCTGAACAATGGCTCTTTGAAGGCAAATTTTTTCTCAGCTAGTTGCTCTGTTGTTCACGTCAGATGAAGACAACCATAGGTATGAGGTGACTATCCTATTTTTTGTTAAGTAAAATGAAGGAAAGGGAAATCTTTACCTTCAGCTCTATCTGGAGTAGTTCAAGAACATTACAACCTGCTGGAAAAAAAAGAGGAAAAAAGAAAAAGGAAATGTAGCATGAAGCTTTTCATTTTGCAAAACCAAATATATTGGGCACAAAATCTCTGATAGTCTCCCACCCCATTCAGATGCACTACAAGTTAAGGGTTTGGGGTTTTTTCCTCTGAATGTCATTTTAAGGACAGGCTGCCAAGCCCATCTGTCCCCTGACTTGCAGTTAATTTGTGTTTGCATGAGGTTTCCACATGCTGTTCAATTTTCTGGTAGAGAACAGTTTGTTTCCTTTCTTCAGTGAGTTTCTTTTCTGAGAATATGCTACCCTCCCACCATTAGGGGAGCTGCAACCCTCACACAAGCATATGGGTGATCTGTATTTCTGGAAAATCACCAAAATGAATACCCAATACAACTCAAAAAGTCACGTCTAGCATAATTCAAGTGGGCATCTTAAAATAGAAGCATTCAAAGTCAGAGGGCAGTTTTGGACTACGTTCTTCCATGACACTATTAATGAAGTTTTGCCAACTGCCTGATGAATTCCATCCCCACATTTGCCAACAACAGCAGCACTACATATGATCTGAAAACAATGCCTTAAACCCTAAAAAACTGGGTAACAGATACAGCCACTCCTATAGCTCTGATGACACTGCCAACCACAAGAGGGGAAGACCTCAGCCCTCCAAATACTGTCTCAATTCATACTGCTGCATAATTTTAGCTTTAGTAATTTTGGTTTTAAAACTCTCTACTACAACAAAATTAAGATTTTCTTTTTTAACTGGAAAAAAAAGCAGACTAATTTTGCATTTCTACTATCACAAGAGATGAGCTGTAGCTTTCTAAGGAAAACACAGGAGCAATAAATCAGACATTATCATACATGAAAGCCACTCTAGGTCCTGTAGAGGAAAAGGAATGACTCTCCCTTAGAAACAGCAACAGCTGAAAAACATCCTTTAAAATAACAACTGGAATTAATTTCTGCCATAAGATTTTGTAAAATAACCTCATGGTCTTCAGCAGAATATGCTGCTGTCCTCTTAGTATATGGAATACCTAATAATTGTAAGTTACTAGATTCTCCCAATTAATTTACTTTGAGCAGATTGATTAATAACCTATTCTATATGTGGGGGACAACTCAGTGACAGAATTTCAGAAAATAATTCAGGTCTACTGTTTTCTGCTCCACTCCTTTTCTTCTTTTATGATTTTTCCTTCCCCTCCTGCCATTTATCTATTGCTGTTATAGAATAATAGACAAAGTAGAGTTTTATTATATGAAGGTTGTGTATGTCAGGTTTCAACACAGGAGGAACTCCTGTAAGCAAACTACTGCATATTCAAGCTTTTAATTTCCAGTATGCAGAAGGAGAGATCATACTCTTCCCTATTGAGAGGAGTACAGGACAGTTTCTTTCTTAAACTGGAAAAATGTTTACCCAAATACATGTTTCAAAGTGCAATTAGAAGACAAATAAAATGAGAATACAGTGACAGATCAAAACCAGAACTTGTTTTCATTGCCATTTACATTTTGGGTTGGAAGAGGTGTGAATTAAGGATGACTAATAAATTCAGATTTATACTCTTTTTATATAAAAAAGGGTTATTTATATTTGACCTAATTAGAAGAGGAGCTGAGTATCTTCAGGTCCTTCAGACTTCAACTAAAGATGAAATATTCATTATTCTCTATATCCATAAGCTGCAGCTGCACCAATGTTCTTGCACATTGACAGAAAATAAAACATTTCTTATCAAATTCTACTTCTCCTTATAGCACCACCTTTTTCAATGGAAAGTGTATGAGACTGTAAAAGTCAGACTGAAAATCACAGACCTTGAGAAACAAGTAATCTACAGCTTATATGATTAGAATTTTAACAAAATTTTAAAATACTAAATATCATTAATTGTGTTTTCCAAACCAACAAATCTAACATGAAAAAAGAAATGTGTTAATATTGTACAGCATTTCACCTTTGACTCCAGGTAACAATAAAGTTTGTCCATCTCTAAAACAGTTTCACTTATTCACCTTTTCCCCTTCAGTTCCTGGAGTTCTAATTCAGAAATTATACTATTTCTGAATGAAAATCATTTGTCCTTTATTGCACATAAGGTGACACTTTGTTCTGATGAGGATCAGTGCTCCCTTGATAGACTCTTAACAGAAATTCTTTTTCTTTTTTTTACTTTGTTTTGTGTTGATTTTAAACACATCATTGAATTTGATCACTATTTGATGACAAAGATGCACATTAAAGATCTTGTCTAGTTTTAGGATAAAAGCTCTCTGTTCATCCTTCAATATCTGGCTTCTTGGAGGGAAGGAACATGGCAACTCTCACTAAGAAGAACAAGGAGAGGCAATATACTGTGCAGCAGTGTGATGGGATATTAACCTGGTTTTAGCTATGAAGCTTACAGATGATGTCATTTGGTTTGTCTTCGGGCTGTAAGTATCCGGGGTTCAGTGTACATACATCCCCCTTCTTGGGCACAAATGATATCCATGGAAACTTTTCCTCATTTTGAAAGCACATAATCCTCAGCTAAACAAATGTTAGAAACCTCAAGTGGATTTCAGTTCTGCTGTGTAAGGTGGACTGATATCTTGTGCAGTGTAAATGGGCCAAACCTACCGTTTCCAAGTCAGTCAAATATATCTTCAACCCACGTCATGGGCACAAACCCAGTATCAGGCACAAAACTAGCTATTGGCAAACTAGTAGACGTATACTAGGTGTGTTAAGGTGTGGGTTCACAAAGACCAGACTGATGTGACCAGGATTAGGTCTTTGTATCTGAAGGAATAATCTAATCTCCTTTGATTCTACGGAGAGAGGAATTTCTGGAACACAATTCACTCCTGCCCAAGATGGATATATAATACACACCAACATGAACCCTGCTTTCAAACTACCTGTGCGTTTGCACTGACTGCAGACAGCTCAGAGTCATCTAGCTCAGGGGAAAGTTTAATGTATAAATGTCTAGGGTTAGGTAAAATGAATCTCACACCACTTGACGTCTGAAAGATAATCTGAAACATGAACTTGTCTTTGTTTATTTATAAAGATACAAAGTCAAAGAAGAAATTCAAGCACAAAACTCATGCTCAGGAGAATTTTATCCACTCTAATGAACTCAGATTACTCTCCATTTTTGGTAGTACCTAAGATACTAAATAATCATAATTTACTAGAAAACATGTGCATGGATCACACTGGCACTTTTTGTGGTAATATAAATATAATTGCATTCAAGGCTGATGTCAGTAGAGAAGATCTGTCCAAAAACTCTTTGAAAAGATGACATTCCACAACATTCTTCAAAGCTTTCTACGGAACTTTCTGACATACATCTTAGTGTAAACCTGAGGACCTATAACCCAGAAGATCCTATTTCTCAGAGAAATTGCAAACTGCTGTAGACACTGTGAAAGTCTGTATCACCTTTGATCACTGTGAGTGCCAGCAATGTCAACAGACACCTCTGCCTGGATTAAGGGTAACACATGTGGCTCTGATGAATAGAGGTACCATTTCAACTTTACCTTTAGCAATAGTATGATGCTGTTTCTTTTTTTGTTCACAGTAGGGGGCACAGCAGAGAAAATATCTCTAACGGGAGCCAGGGACCTTCAACCAAGCTCTCATGTTACCACAAGCCCTTCAGGGAGCATCAAACTGATACCTGCTGATTCATTCTGACAGATGCTATCAAGTCACTGCACATTTTCAAGGACAGTGTTGCAGGGGTAGCTTTAGGCAAGCAGGAGTCACAAAGAGTCCAGTGTTCAGTGGAGCCAGGATGAGTCGCTGTCTCTTGAAGTAATTCCTGAATACTCTCATAGGTCCCTGTCCTGGCCTATATATGTATGTGTACATCCACCTCACCAGACCATCTTGGCAGGTATTACACCACTCTTCATGTGACCCAGTGACCCCATCCCAACACGTGCTGCAGAAAGTCACTCATCCTCTTTGATAATAGGTCAAGTATTAAGTAAACATAACAATATCATTTCTTCCTAAAGGCTGCAGCACAAGCAGCATCTCTCCAGAGACAGGAAAGATTGTAAGGAAAGCCAAAGAGAACTTTTGACTCTAAGAACAAAACTGGAATGTAACTATTTGCTTTTAGAAAAAAGCTACAGCATTCTTGAATGTTAAGAATAGAAAGCCTTTTTCTTAAGAGCAGCACAGAAAGAGAATGCAAGTCCTCTGTCAGTGACTGTGGAATGACATAGGTAGCAACAGCTACTGCACTCCATCTCTTGTGGATTAAGCACATAAAAGTAAGCATAAATATATAGCTCTGGTTAGTGGTGTATAATGAATTTTAACCACCACATTTCATTTCTTTCACTTTTCCTCATGGCACTCATTTCTTCGTTCTTTCCTTGATTATGGAAGAGAAATGTCTGTAGCCATAGTCAGGACTGATTCAGAGGTCTTGCTCTATCTCCTGTTTCACAGACAATAATAGTGCAAAAAAACCCCTCACTGCAGTTCCTCATGTACCCGAAAAATACGCTGAATTCCCAAGAGCTGGGCAAAGTGTGGCTAAAACTGGTGTGCTCAAAGTATGACAACATGTGGAGGAAGGCTCACCTGAATTAATCAGGCTAGTTTAGTCAAAGCTTAGTCCAAAACATCAGTTCATAAACTATAGAAATAGGCTGTACCACCTGCTGTGACAGTCAAGAAGTGTAGACAGAACTGGGTGACTACTTCTTGCACTAAGCTTTATAACAGCTCTACAGCAGCACCCCAGCTATGGCAACACAAGGCATGACCTGGCTCACCTGGCAGCTCTCTGGCACAGTTAGACAATTAACAGTGAGTGCCTGAGCCACCTTGTTCAAAACCACAAGTGTGTTTTTACTCCATTCCCACTCACAGTTCTGCCTGCAGAACATCTGTAGGATTAAAGCTTTGTCACACCAGAGGAGTGGGGGAATCCTGTGACATTTAAACAGTGAGCAAAACCATGAAGAATGCAAAGTAAGTAATAATCCTACACCAGCTGGGGAGATGCTCTCAGGTATATATTATGATGTGAGTTCATTTTTTATGGCTGAATTATTTTTACGCCTGATTCAACAAATAACAATCCTGTGACATCCTCTTCCACAACTGAATTACCATTACATGGGTATTCTGTGAAAAATGGAAATATATTTTAAACAGTTTTTAAATACTTATAAAACTACCAAAATAGTGTGGTTTCCAATCCAGATATATTATTCTGTAACAGAGCCCTGGACCTGATCAGCAGAATGTCAAAGGTTTTTTCATTGCTAATCTGAAAGGTAATATATTTAAACTAAATGATCTACCTATGCATATTACAAGTTATTAGTTGTCAATTAGATACACTGGTAATACAGATAATTATATGTTTCAAGCATCAGACCTGTACTTTGACATGCATTTACAGACTAATTAGCACTTCTGGCAAGCTTCTAGAAATAGAGCATTCAAAGTACTAGTTACAAAGTAGTTTTGATCCAGTTGTTTCTCTCACCCTTCTTTTATCCTGTAATTTTTATTCTCCACACATTTATGTTTTGCCTTGATGGGGAGTATTTAGCCTCTCAGAAATACATACATTGTTCCTTATGGAGATTTCTGCAAATAATTTCTCTTGCATCTTGAGAATAAAGCAAAATAATCCAAAATTTCCTCATCTCCATGCATTTGTTTTTTCAACATAACAATTCATCCTTTTCCAAGGGCCTGGACTGCAAAGTGCAGAACTGTTTGGTGGCCTTATGGAAAATGGATTGGTTTAATAGACATATAGAGGCATCATTAGGAAAGGGTTTTGAGCCCAGTGCTGACCAAGAGAGAGTAACTGGTGAAATGCAAGGAACGTTCCTCCATTAAATGGTCCTGGCTCCAAACCAAAATGCAAAATCAGAATTCTGTTCCCACACAGTACTTTGAACGTTTTGGTCATGCACTAATTACAACTTGCATTGGAAAGAAAACAAAACTTAAAACCTTGAAAGTCAAGAATTAATTCTTGCCCTCTGGACAGCTCTAGATCACTTCTTTTTCTAGGAGGGCAGCAAAAAAGGACCGAATATTTACCCATGATTGAGAAAGACTGTTTTTTGGATGGTTTTCCTAAATTCTAAAGAAAAGCTTTTAGAGGTGTCCAGGCTGGACGTGGAACTTAGTGCCATAGTCTAGTAACCGCGGTGGTGTTGGATCAAGGGTTGGACTTGGTGATTTCAGAGGTCCTTTCCAACCCATCTGATTCTATGATTCTATGATTCTATGTCCAGCCTCATCTTGAAAACCTCCAGGGATGGAGAATCCACCACTTCCCTGGGCAGCCCATTCCAATGGCTGATTACTCTCTCTGTAAAGAATTTCTTTCTGATATCTAACCTAAACCTCCCCTGGCACAGCTTAAGGCCATGCCCTCTTGTCCTACTGCTGGTTGCCTGGGAGAAGAGACCAACCCCCACCTGGCTACAACCTCCTTTCAGATAGTTGTAGAGAGCGATGAGGTCTCCCCTGAGCCTTCTCTTCTCCAGGCTAAACAACCCCAGCTCCCTCAGCCTCTCCTCATAGGACTTGTGCTCAAGTCCCTTCACCAGCCTGGTTGCTCTTCTCTGCACCTGCTCCAGCACCTCAATATCCTTCCTGAACTGAGGGGCCCAGAACTGGACACAGCACTCCAGGTGTGGCCTCACCAGCGCCGAGTACAGGGGCAGAATCACCTCCCTGTTCCTGCTGGCCACACTGTTCCTGATCCAGGCCAGGATGCCATTGGCCTTCTTGGCCACCTGGGCACACTGCTGGCTCATGTTCAGCTTCCTGACAATCAGCACCCCCAGCTCCCTTTCTGCCTGGCTGCTCTCCAGCCACTCTGTGCCCAGCCTGTAGCGCTGCAGGGGTTGTTGTGGCCAAAGTGCAGGACCCGGCACTTGGCCTTGTTGAACCTCATCCCGTTGGAATCAGCCCAGCTCTCCAGTCTGTCCAGGTCCCTCTGCAGAGCCCTCCTGCCTTCCAGCTGATCGACACTCCCGCCCAATGAAGGCAAGCCAATGATTTTACCAACCAGAAATTGCAAAGGAAATCATAGCACAGTGCAAGCTGAACTTTCCGTTAAAATGTCAGTGTCTGCCAAGTGTTTGTGTAGCTTTTATGATGTCTTCTAGAGGGCTGATAAGGGAGAAAACTGGGGGAAAAAAAAAAGATAAGTTGGAATCTACTATGCTTCATAGAAAAGTCCTTTAGGAATTCAGCTGCCTGTTCAAGAACACACTATGACAGAATGAGCGAGCACAGATTCCAGCTTAAGTTCACTCTTGGGCTTCTGCTGTCATGAGCAGCAGCATCACCATTCGTTTGCTATGCCTTGTACTGTGCCAATAGGGGTGAGAAAAAGAACCTCATGAAGCTTCCACTTCTAACTTAAAAGTGTCGTTTTTGTGTCAGTTCCCAGAAGACATTTTCTCTTCTCTTTTTGGAATAGGATTGTGGAACACCCCTCATTTATAGCACACTCTGCTGCACACTACACACGAAGCTGCAGTTTCCCAAGATCACAGGCAAGAGCTTTCCAATTGTACTCAAAAATCAGGAAGTGTCAGAGCACACAGGTGAATACCCTCTACCCTTTCCTTCATCACTCACTGACAGCCAGCACTCTGGGCTCTGAGGAGAAAAGAGGCCCAGAGGAGGAAGAAATACATGCCTTCAGCCCAAATAAGAGCAAGCTTCATGTCTAAAGTACAGTCAATGCAGCAACATCTCTATGTCAAAAGCTACCATACATTTGATACTATGTTAGATTACTTTACATGATATTAAATGGGGATTTTGTGATCCCTTATCTAATATAACAAAACTTTCATTTAAGGCCATCCCAAAACAAACTATGGCTCCCCGTTAGATTTATCACGCTTCCTCACACAATCTAGTTCTCAATTACTCTTTCTTCAGACTCTAAACCCCTAACTGGAAAGACCCCAGAGGAGAAACCAATATAATGGATAAGTGAATTTTATGAAATTATTCACTTTTCCCTTACTTTAATTAAAAAACTTGTTAATAAACTGTTACTAATCAGCACAGAAGTGCCTACACCACTAACTAAAAACAGGAAAACTGCATTCCTTTGCAAGTTCATAACTTCATATTACTTTTGAAGGATATCTTTATCACCTGTATTTTAATTTGAGAACTTAGGCCTGCCCTTTGTGACCACAGCACATACAAGGCAAAACTTAACATCAATTTTTTTTGCAAGGCACTGTAAATACATTTGTTCCGGGAAGCTTAAAGTTAAACAGAAAAAAAAAAAAAAGCTATTTTATAGAATTAAGTAACAACTGCTGTCCCATGAGTCTACCCTTCCTCAGTGCACAGTTTGTTGCAACATAAATATGGCATTTCCTGTCTACTGATAGAGTTTGCAAGCTTGTAATTCCTTTAGCAATGTCTGTATGTGTGTGTGCATTTGTTGGTTTACCATCTTTGTGGTGTTTATAATATATAATTTATGCTGCAATATTCAAGTATTTTCTCTAGCTACAAATGTTTTCTGAAAGAAGGAAGAAACAGTGAGTTTTAAAACAGAAAATCTCTCTGATTATCATCAGAGATGGGCTATAAACTGCCATCTTTAAGACCTCTCAAATAAAAGATTTCTTTTATAATAGAGGGTACAAGCTGACTTAAATACAAGTGAGACCATAAAGTTTCCCTCTAACCCATATGTGTAAATCAGAGGCATTAATGCATGGCCATGAGAGAATTCTGAAAATCTTGCATAAATATTCCCCATAATAGATGTCCATATGTTTTCAGTCATATAGTCCCTCCCTCTGCTGGAATACACAATGGTGCACACTAGCTGAGAATGCTGGTCAGACCTCAGGTTAAAAAAATTAAGAATGTACTTGATGATCTTAGAAGTCTCTTCCAGCCTCAATGATTTTATGATTCCATGACATTGCTTAAAAGACACTTAAAGAAATGCTAATATGTCCATTCCAAGTCTTGGTGTGCTCCCAATAGCAGGCTGGATATTAAAGACATAGCCAAACACCAAGATACTAATTTTAACATATATTTCAAATAGAATCTGTTAGGAAAATACCACACTTAAGGTTTCTCCAACCAACAGCAGGAGCAGTCTGCTTCTAACCCAATCCTGTTGATTTCAGGAAAAGTTCAGTTAGGTCAAAATCAGGCACTGATATGTTTAATAATTTTGAATGGAACCCTGACATTTTGTAAATTTGTGTTTGCTAAGAGCACTGGGAAGACCTACTGGGAAATGGGAAATCTAGGACGCTAGTGCCTGAGGGGAAAACAAGATTTATTCCTCATGGAAAGGACCCATTGAGGATACACAGAAGAAGAACCTCCAGGCATAATCTTAACTTCAGTAAAGGATCTTGAATAAATCTACCTGACTCCTTCCACTCATTTACTTAAAACTTCCCCTGGCACCTGTCCTGATCTCTAATCATCTCACCTCATGAAATTCACATTTAAAATCTTCAATAATTCAGCTGTTCAATTAGTCAGACAATCAATTATTCAGCTATTGATCTGCCCCACAAGAAAAATAAAACTTTAATGGTGGACAGTTCAACTTTCACAAACAGAAGAACCTGTGTTACTGATTACAACTTAGAGTTGATCTCTGCCCAGGCACAATTCTCTGGGGAGAAAAAGAAAAAGGTCTATTTTCTTTTTCCCTTTGCAGTTCTGAGATTAGCTGTGCTATTGTTCCAGAAAATGAGAAACATCTGAAAGTTTCCATCTTCTCGTCATCACGAGTAGCATTACAGGTGACGCTTACCCACCTCATTGCCTTCTTGCTTAGGAAATTATTAGGACTGAGATGATGCTTTGGTCTGGACATAAGTAAACACTCTTCAAAAAGCTATAATGGAATTTTTAAACCCCAGTTGCATTGTTTTAGTCCTTGCTTTTCCTATTCTAGATGTAATTTCATCATAAGGGAGCCTTCCAGAAGCTTTTTCTTTCCTCTTATAAGCCCCTTATTTCTGATCTACATCTTTCTTTTTAAGCTCCTTATTTCTGATCTATATCTTTCTTTTTAAGCCCTCCTCCTCCTCCCTTTCCCAGTGATCACTATGCTGAAAGACCATCTCTTTCAATCTCCTTTCACAAGAACAATGCTGAAACCTCTAGATTCTTACAAGGACTGTGCTTGCTTCAAAACCATTCCTGCAATTCCTACCATTAGTCACTGGTGTCTTAAAGCACTGGGACAGTGTTAAACAACTTGGCCAATGAAGTTCATCCCAGGGCACAGAACTTATTCCTGCAGGTACTCCAGCTTCTGTGCTGCTTAAATCCTGCCACCACCAGTTTCATACCCTCCTGTCAGCTCAAAAAGGGAAAGCGCAACCAGTTACTGACACGTCAGCAAAGCATTACATGGTATTTCTTAAATCAAACCTGTTTTCTACTGTCATGGTCTCTAGCTTTTTATTTTATTCCATTTCAGGGAGAGAGAGAGAAAAGGAAGGAAGGCAGGCAGAATGGCAGGTAGGAAGGAAGGAAGTGAAGGAGGGAGGGAAGGAGAAAGGAAGGGAAGAAGGGAGAGATGGAGGCAGGGAGGAAGGGAGGGAGGAAGGGAGAGAGGAAGGGAGGGAGGGAGGAAGAGAGGGAGGGAAGGAGGGAAGGAAGGTGTTCCTCCTGTTATTTTGGAGAGGACAGCATCTCATAGGAGTGATAACAGAGTAAGGAAATAATTAATTCTTACTGACCAGCTTAAGAAAATGACATGATGCCCCTCCATCAGCTCAGAAGGACAGGGAATTGGGGATGTGGTGAGTTCATTACACATTGTCTCTGCTGCTCCTTTCTCCTCAGGGGGAGAACTCCTCACACTCTACTGCTGATGTAGTGTAGGGTTCCTCCCACAGGAGACCATCCTCCATGAACTTCTCCACTGTGANGGAAGGAAGGAAGGGAGGAAGGAGGGGAGGGAGGGAGGAAGGAAGGAAGGGAGGAAGGAGGGGAGGGAGGGAGGAGGGGAGGAGAAACCAGAAGTGAGAACAAAGGAGAATACTTTACACACTTTCTAGAAATGAAGACAGCTGTTTTCCAAACATTGTCTGATGACCAACAGGTATCACAGGATTGGTATTTTTATGAGAGTAAAAATAGCAAAGACAAGCAAGCAGAAAGTGAGTTACAGTCTCAACGAGCAATACCCCTGCACAGGGATAGTCACCCCATACAGGTGCTAAACTAATCCAAGAGGGGCAAGGTGCCTGGATCTCCTCCAAGAGCTCTCAGCAGAGTTACGTGGTTCTTACCACATTTACCAGTGTTCATCAGTTGAGCCCAAACAACTTTGGCCTTTACTAGTTCTGATGAAAAGCCTGAGAAAGAGCTACTTTAGGGAAGGGGGAGAGGGGAGAATTCATGCAACACATGTATAGTGCATGTATAGTACACAAGCACATATACCTGTAAGGGATTTTAACTTCATCATAAGGCATTTTTCCCAATTGCAGTTACAGGAAACATGGCAGCCATTGCTTTGCAAGATTGTAGCCAAGTACTTCTTACTCCGCAATTCTGACATGCTATTAAATGTATCCATCTTGAAAATGAGATCTCAATGCAGGGAAGCATTTCTAATCAATAACTTGTAGCTTGTGATCATTTTAAATTGCAACACAGTGCCTAGCCCTTCCTCAAGAATCCAAACAATGGCACTTAAACCAAAAGAAAAAAGCACAACTTGTCTAATTTTTAGTTTAATGTGTACCATATTTATGTAAGTTTGTGCAGATAAATATTTTTCTAAGAAAGCACAAATATGCAAATAAGAAATCAACTTCATTCAAATTATTGGGAAATGTTAATTGAAGAGGAAAAAAATCAGTAACTTTACATTACTGTTGATAGAACTTGAATCACGAAATTGTCAAAGATAGCTTATTAGTTACTTTAAATAGGTATTTAATAATTGACATACCCTGAGGAATAATTACAGGCTATATTAAGATGACAGGAGTTTAAATTCATAAAGCTGAGAGTGCATGCTATAAAGTGCCAAAGACACATTGAATGAGTCCCAATTTCCTTTGCATCTCCTCTTACCCCCACATTTCTCCTCCCTCTTATCGATGTACAAAGAGCAAACAAGTACCTTCAATATAAATGGGTCTGAATGTTTTGGTCAATGGATAAATTTGACAGGAATATGCACTTACAGAGGATCCACAGCATAGGGCAATAGCAGTGTTATCCAGTAAGCTGCTGGAAGCTTCCCCCATGTCCAACAGAGCCAATGCCAGATGGCTCCAAGATGGACTTGACACTGGTGGTATCACTTCTGAGATAACTGAGTTAAGAAAAATGTTCCTGCACAGCAGCAATTGCAGCCACAAAAGAGAGGAGTGAGGAAATGAGAGAGTCACAGTGCAGAAAGAGGGGGAGGAGGCGCTTCAGGTGCCAGAGCAGATTCTCCTGCACCCCACGGTGAAGGGAGTTGAGGAAGGCTGTGTCCCTGCAACCCATGGAGGTCCACAGTGGAGAAAATATCAACCTGGATCCTGTGAAGGACCCCAGGCCAGAGCAGGTGGATGCCCAAAGGAGGCTGTGGCCCTGTGTGTATTCTCTGCTGGAACAGGCTCCCGAAAGGATCTGTGGCCCTGTGTAGAGAGAAGCCCACACTGGAGCAGGTTTGCTGGCAGGACTTGTGGCCCCATTGGGGATCCACACTGGAGCGGCCTGTTCCTGAAGGACTGCACCCCATGGAAGGGAGCCACACTGGAGCAGTTTGTGCAGAACTGCAGCCCACGGTAAAGATTAGTGTTGGAGAAGTTCATGGAGGACTGTCTCCTGTGGGAAAGACCCCGTGCTGGAGCAGAGGAAGAGTATGAGGAGTCCTTTCCCCGAGGAGGAAGAAGCAGCAGAGACAAATGTGATGAACTGACCACAGTCCTGGGTCCCTATCCACCTAAGCTGCTCTGGGGGAGGAGGTAGAGAAACTGAGAGTAAAGCTGAGCTCAATAAAAAAGGAGGAGGGGAGGAGGAAAGGTATTTTTGAGTTGATTTTCTCAATACCTTACTCTGATTTTATTGCTAATAAATTCATAATTATATTCCCCAAATTGATTCTGTTTTGCCCATGACAGTAACTAGTGAATGTCCCTAACTGATCACTATATTTTCTCTCTCCTGTCCTGCTAAGGAGAGCGATAGAGCAGCTGTGGTGGGCACCTGGTATCAAGTCAGGATCAATCAGTGACACTTGTGCTGGATCAGTTCAATAATTACCTCCCACTTCTTGTTTACGTGCTATTTTCTCTTTGAGATAGAAAAGACAAAGCATAAATAGAGAAATATTTGAGAACTCTTGGAAAAGTAAAAAGTTTTATGTGATGCAAAATTTGCTCCTCTCCTCTCCCTCTCCCTCTCCCTTTCCTTTTCCCTGTTTTTTGAGGAAGACCAAGGTTTGCATTTAAAATTAAACACTCAAGCAAACTCTCCATCCATTCTACGTACTGTAGTACACTGCTGTATTCGGAGTACACGATATAGCTCGGCAGCTACCTGAAATACCAGACATTGTCATCTCTGTAAATTCCAAGTGGGGCTGATACATACCTTTATTTTTTGCACTTATACTTTAGAGACATATTTAGCCTTGAAATATATCAATCTGCAAATAAAGCCGGATTTTTCCCCCAGAAGTTCAACAGGCTGACTATATTGTAACCATTCTCTGACTGTACTGCTAATAATCACAACTTCTCATGCCACGAGACCCAATTAGCAGTAGTTTGCAAACACTTCCTAGTTGCAGGGTAGGAAATAATTCAATCAAAAGTCGGTATGATTATACAGATCTCTGTATACGGAGTTCTCTACAAATGACGATTTCTGTATTTTCATGTCACTGTTGAAAGAAGGGGATCTCTGCGCTACGTTGATTAATATACATCAGAAAACAGAGTGGGTGAAGAGTGCTTTGGGTCAAAAAAAGCCCTCCTTAATTCTTGTCTGTTTCTGTGAAGTTTGAAAACAAGAAATTTATTTCCTCAAGCCTCCAAGTGAACCAGACATCAGAGAGAGTATTCCCTCCTGGGAAGCTGCTACTAAACCCAGGCGTTGAGAGTACATTTGTATCTGCTGAATTCAAAAACCAATGTTCTTCATGTTATCTTTGAAGTTTATCTAAAGGCCCAGTGGATATAAATATAAGCAATCCTTATAAAGGCTTTCCCCAAAATTCCACCATAACTACCCCAGGCAACCAACACTTTTGCACACAGGGACTCTCAAAATATTTTATTCATGTCTAAGTATATATGCAAACTGCAAGAAGTATACACTGACAAGTAAAGAAGCAGATTAACCCTGCAGACCTTGAGGGGAGTAAAAAAAGGACTGTTTTCTTTGGATGGAGACTTAAGCCACCGCTTCCTCAGTGAGTTTAACATCTTCCTCCCACACTAGGTCTATTTTTGTTTTAATTCTTTCCTGCGGCACAGTCTGAAGTGCCTTCTACTGTGTGCTTGGCAGCCATTCTTTCACTGTCCAGCTGCTTTCTCTTGCCATTAACACTAGGATGCCTTTTCTATCAATGGATAAAATTTACAAGCATATTTCAAGCAAAAATTACATGCAGTCTTTCTGCTCAACAGGAACAGTATTGAATTATGATTTCCAGAGGAGTATCTTTCACGAACAATGTATGCAGTTTCTCATTTCCTCTTGGCAAGAATGGTATATCCAATCTCTGCTAACTGCTTCCTGTAGACACAATTCTAAATAATAATTAGCACCAAAAAAAAAATAATTAAGATGCTGATTATTTTAGGCAAATCTTTCTCAGTTTAAACTATCAGTTGGGAAATAACCTGACACACAGCATAGAAGTAGAACCTTAATGTTATCTCCTTCCATTGAATGTAGTAGGATTTTGCAGATGTTTAATTCATCATTATATGAAGCCAGACAGAGGTAAAAATACTTGGAACAGTTCCCTGTTATATCAACTTTGAAAATTACACTTAAGATATCCTTCAAAAACAGTTCACTTCTTAACCCAGAAGTAGGTAAGTTAAATGTCCTGACAAGACTTAGAGCTTTCCAATGCCAGAAATACAGAGAGACCTTTCTCAAGTATTTATTTCAGCAATATCCAGCTTGATTTCAAGCTGAATAATTCAGACTCAAAATAAACATGAGTAAATGTGTCAGACATTAAAGGACCACAGAAGAAGATGATAAATCAGTTCACATTAAATGTGTCAATACTACCTAAATTAGTGGCATCTAGTGGATTAGGCACCTGAAAAAAGTCAGGATATTGAATTCCTATTACTGGCTCTGGCTATGACCTGCTAGATGATAATTGAAGAGTATAGCATTCTCATGCTTATCTCCCCATCTATATCCCCCAGACTCTGTGGAGTGCTTTCAGTGCACAGTTCTGTTTAAAATATCACATTTTCACATGCATATCCCACAAGCTACCTCTGAAAAATTAAAAATTTACCAGCACGGATTGCAAGTTCGTATAACTGATATAAAGGTTTCCCAAGAGACCACCTTTCCTCCCATCTTCCCATTCCTCTTCCCAATACATGCCTTGTCTCTGTCTCTCATTTCCTTAAGGAATGGATTTCCAAGCACTACTTCTTTATAAGGGTGCAAACTGAACACATGAAAATAAGTGTGATTAACCAAATACTTGCCGGATGCAATTGTGTTTCTGTTTTTCATGAAGCCATAAAACATGGAACATTTGGAGCCAACAGGGTCCCTATAAAGAGCAGGAACATATGAAATGTTGTTCAAGTGTTTAATACTTCTCCACACAGGATGAGACAAAGAGATTATCCCAGTGCTGCCTTCCTGCACAGGGATTGTACACCAGAACGCACCTTCCAGGGCTGCTCTAACTAAAGCAATAGTGATACCACGTTGACACCCATATATATACATATATATATATATGTGTGTACATCTTCCCTACTTGCCACCTAACTCCTGTAACACAAAGCAAAACAGGAGTAAATTCAGCCCAGCCTCTTCTTTTTTAATGACTGATCTGAACAGAAATGTCAAGACCGGGGTAATGTGTGAGCTGGAGTAGATTTGTCTAGACAAATGTACACAGAGCATTAGGCCCAAGCTAAACATTAAATTAATATTAGGTTGGTTGGATAACAAGAAGCTGATTACTTTCTTTTAGCAGGAAACACAGAGAGGTTTAAGACCTCATTTTTGACAGGCAACTTTTTTAAGACTACTATTCATGAGGAGGTGGGCTGCTACATACCAATTACTTTTATGAAAAAAAATTGCACTTGCTTTTTGTAAAAGGAAAAAAAAAAAAAGACCAATTCATTTAGTGCTTGAAAATCCAATAAATTTGTCAATGTTTATTGATTTCTAGACCCAGTCTATTTTCACAACACTTTGACCTCCAAACTCTTGCAGATGTTTGCTGCGTGATGAAACATGGGGCTTACCAATGACACACATCAGGAGTTTAAAAAATACCAATACAATAATAGCCAAAAAATTCACAGAATTAAAAATGGCAAAAGCCAAAATCTTTTAATTTCTTAACAATAACTTTCTATATTGATTAACAGTGACTGAAGACAATAAGTCCCATTAGACACTAGAGGAACCTTGGCATTTATGTTAGTGAAATTACAAGCAAGCCTTTAATTATTTCTATATCTAGATTCTTATGTTACAAGCCAGTGGATATAACAAAATGCCATGTTCAGTGACTTCAGCTGCATTTGACATCCATATACTTGGAAAGCACTTGTATCTTTTGTTTTTCCATTATGGTTTCATTCAAATGCAGCAATCACTAAGAATCTCAAGGTACAGACCAAACACTACACATGAAACAAGTTGTTGTAAGCAGAAACAACCCTCAATCTGAAGGATCTATGGTTAATACCATCTAAAGCACTCCAAACACTCAGCTTTTATGAATTCATTTAATAAAAGAGTCACTGCAATACAGAGTGGGCTACCTCTGATTCATTCTAATCATATGAAAGTCACGCACTTTGTTCTCACATATGGTTAGCAGCCTACAGTAATTGTTCCAGTCCTCAGTGATCAGCTTATTTTATACTTATTTGGCATAAAAATGCATAAATCCATTATACAAGTTCCAGACCACCAATTTTGGAATGTTTCAAACCACATGGCTGATGATTTGAGGCAGGATGTGATCAAGCCAGCACTGCAAACATTAAAAAACTTACAATTAGGGAAACAGTCACCTAGAAGGGGAACATCATTTTGTCTTGCCTTCTCCTACTTTACATTCCCAATTTTCTCAGTGTCCAACTATCTTCAAACACCAGCACAACAAGAACTGTCATCCTGCACAGCCTTTCAGAGCCAGTACATACTAACAGGTTTTCCAGATAGGGAAATATATTAGGGAGGTTTATACTTCCAGTTTTGTGAAAGAACAGTCTCAGATGATTATCTGTATAAGTCTCTAGCTGACTGCCCTTCATTAAAAGAAACAAACAAACAAACAAACAAAACAAACAAACAAAAAACCCCAGCATTGTTTAATTCAAAAAGAAGGTTTTTTTTCTTCATGGGAAGAGGTGTTTTCTGGTTCCACATTGATGCAAGCATATTCTGACTGAAGTCATTAGATAGCAACTAAAATAATTAGCACTTTTAAAGTCAGTGAGATTAAATACAAAAGAGTTTAAAAGTTTTGAGGAAAAATGACAGGAACACCATCTTGGAGGAGATTCTCCAATAAAACTAACCCCAAACAAAGAGAGAACGTGTACAGACCACGTCTTTGGATTCCAGAGTTCACTGAAAAACAGACTGGCTGAGGCTGAAGGTCATCTATGGAAAGTGTCCGGTCCAATCCTCTGCTCAAAGCAGGGTCAGCTAGAGGTGGTTGTTCAGGGCCATGTCCAGTCAGGTTATGAGTAACTTCAAGAGCAGATACTCTACAACCCCTCTGGACTACCTGTGCCAGTGTTTGACCACACTTGCAGTAAAAAGATTTTTTCTGTGTTTCCATTTTATTATATATATTTCAATTTGTGCCTATTGCCTCTCACTCTGCTATTGGGAAGAGTCTGGCTCCACATTCTTTACTCACCCTCATCAGGTATTTAGACACATTAGGTATGGAGACATTTGCCCTGAGCCTTCACTTCACCAGGCTCAGCAGTCACAGCTCTCTCAGCCTCTCCTCGTATGACAGATGCCCCAATTTCTTACTCCTCTTTGTGGCCTTGGGCTGGACTCTCTCCAATATACGTATGACTCTCTTGTATGGGGGAGGTAATACAACCTAGAGCCGATACAGCTCTGTGCCAGTACAGCCCAGAATGCTATTGCCCTTCTTTGCTGCACGGGCACACTGCTGCCTCGTGTTCAACTTCTTGACTACCTCGAATCAACTGTGGTTCAATTGTCCTCCAGCTTTTATTGCCAGATGGGATTTTTCCTTTCAAGATACAAGACTCAGCATTTCTGGACTTTCATGAGTTCCTATGACTCTGTTTCTGTGGCCCATCTCGGTCTCTTTGAAAGTAGCCCTGCCTTCGATGTATTTGCCTCTCCCCACACATTGGTGTCCCTAGCAAACTGCTGAGAGTCTTCTGTCCTGTCATCCAGGTCATCAGTGGAGATACGGATCAGGATGGGTCCCAGGAACAGATCCTTAAGGGGAATTACTGGTTGGTGTCCTCCAGAGGGACTCTGCATCACTAAACAGGACTCTTCAAGCTCAGCAGTCCAGTAAATTTCTACTCACCCTATTGCCCACTTATGCAGCCCATATCTCACTAATCTGATAAAGAGACTTTCCTCTCACTTAGGAGATAAACTATTTAGGACAACAGATTTGTGCTACTTCATGTTTCTTCACTGCCTGGCACAATTGGAATCTTATCTTGGTTTTTATGTTTCACACTAAAAATAATTTCTAATATTATTAGAGTTTACTCAGATTATTGGAAAAAGAGGCTAAAGGTGGACTAGCAATATAAAAATGATAAAGACAATGACCTGCTTAACTCTATGTCAATTAATGCGCTATCATCACAGGCAAAGCAGCAAAGAGACTGATTTAGAATACATGACAATATAATGGTAATCATTGTTTTATGGAAAATAGGTTTTAAATGTTGATGGGACTACATATTTGGTTAATTTGTGTTTCAGTTAATGATAAGTATGTTAATAAAACTTCTTTGAAATGATGTGATGAACACTTCAGTTGTGTCACATAATAAAGGAATAATAGCACAATGGACATTCGTACTAAACAGATTGAGGATTGGTTGATGGACGGGTCTCAACAACAACTATAAATGTCAGACCACTGTGCTGTGACCATCTTTTTGCCAAGATTGGCAGGGGCTACTTCTGAACTGACCATGAGTCCTCGTGTCTTCATGAATAACCCAGAAGAGGTCCAACACTTGCAGATGACAAAGGGGCAACAGTGTGCAAATTAATTGTGGCAACAGATCAGATTTATCTGAGTGGCTTTGGTGAAATAGTTTCATTTATGTAACATCAATTTTAATACAGTCAAGTACAAGTCTAATGAAAAAGAACATATGTCAAAGCACATAATGGATGGGGGACTCTAGTCTCAAATTTAGAATGATGCTGGGGATCACGGTTAAATTACCAACTGAACTGAAGATCCAAATGCAATGCTGTGACAAATGTCCGTGTCCACATTGCAAGTGAAGAATTGGAAGTGCCTTAGGAAAAACTGCAAGAACGACACATGTTCATAAAATATGTGACTATGACTAAGCGCCTTAATCTATTCAAGAGAATGTTTAATTAGTCCCTGCGATTGGAGTATAGAGACACCACCATCAGGAAGACACTTCTCACAGAAATCTCAGCATAATGAATATGAGAGAGAAATCTGGGCTAGAAACAAAGCATGCCATTGCAACTAAAAGGGAAAAAAACTTCTGAGGAGAGGTTCGAGAAATGCATGCCACTACCCCCTTTATGTAAATTAAGACAAGATATTTTTCTATACAATATGTCATGAAGAAAAAAAAAGACAACTTTGATGCTGTATTTGCGTAAGGTTTTGCATCCTGGATCATAGAGGAGCCAAGGTATCTGATCCCTTCTGCCCTTAATACCTGTGAATCTGAAGTCACACTTGAGGTCTTTGGCAGAACAAGCATTTTACCACAGTCCAAAAATTTATCCCCAGACCAATCTTTCTTCTGAGCCAAGAAACTAGGTGGTGTCTTCTGTTCACGGGAGGCAAACTGTTTTGGCAGATGTCATGCTTTCACCTTTGTTTTCTTCTGTTAAAATTTAGCCAACAATGAAATATCTGGGAGCAGGTTCAGCACAGTCATTAACCTTGCATGCCCCCTGATCCCGCCTGGCTGCTGTAAGCGGTTCATATCAGTCACACTCAGGTGTGACTCTGGCATTAGTATAACTGCCTTTATTGTCAGAACTTGATACTATACTTATCTCAGCTCTCGGTCTATTTTCATATTTTCTGAAGTGACGCCTAGCTGTGAAACATAAACAGCCCGTAGAGTTTTAATGGGTCAGTGACATTTACAGTTGTAGCTCTCTTTAGCGTTGTTACTGAAAACAGATTCTAATGCAGCATATTCCAGACCAATACTCCAGCCTGTGTCGTGCCTATAATTGGCAACGCCAGGTACCCATAACAATTCTGCTGGTACTGATACAAATCACTTGTTATTTTATATATTCTTTCAGCAGTCAAGTTGGTGCAATTATTTTCCTTTTGCCTCCGTAAGCAGCATGAATATCATGATATACCAGACAGCCATTTCTCATGTGCTCCATAAAAATAGTGGAATTTTTCAGCTCCACGATGCACAACCATTATTGTTCCATAAAAATAACAGCTCCTTGGTATTCCTGATTAATATTTTCTGTATGAAGGCAGAGTGGTTGCACAACCATCAATTCCAAAGAACTTTTATAATTACCAGTGTAGCCCCCATCTTCTGGCTTTATTGTCTAATCTGTCCACTGGTACATTAGGACAGCTGAGATTGACTAGCAACCAACATCATTATTTACTTGTACTATTAGTGCCAGTACAATGGAACTTGTGGAACTGGCAAGTACTAACCATCCAGCAGAGCTGAACATTTCAATTATTCATCAAGAAAGCATTTTTTCCCACTTATTGGGGCAATATTTCTTCAAACAATTTAAAAAATTTTACACAGGAAATTGCAGGTTAGGATGTGAAATGAAATCTCTGGGCTTTGTCCTTCTACTTTATCCTGATGTTTTCTTCCTGTCTCAGTTCACATGTACTGTATTACCTACCTTATCCTAACACCCTAACATCATGCCTTAGTGTTCATTGTTTTTCCCACGTTCTGCACTGAGTGCTGGAACTGGAACCAATCTTGGAAGCTGCATGCAACAGCATTAACTTCTTTGAACACAGTCAAGTAGGAAATTATTGTCCAGCAGACTTTGCCTCAAGAAAGTGATCTGGAGTGTCATTTATTACCATGATAAACAGACTTTCAGCCACAGAGCTGAGCCATCTTTTACTGTTTGTGTCAGTCTCTTACTAAGGGATAGAATGTTTTATAGTTGATTGTTCAACTAGAAATCAAGGCAGCACAGTCTTCATGTAGCATATGACTAGTCACTTAAGATTCTAGTATCTGCGCAGCTCTGTACCAATGGAGGACTTTGTCTCTAATATAACTGTAAGAAATTTTAAGCAGTTAGGGAACCAGGTAATTCCAAGCATAATAATGAAATAGTTCTTAAACTGTCTGAATCTGGGTAACTCTAGGCAGATAACTAGAGAGTAGTATGATGAATACGTCACCTCATGTTAAGCTTCTGTGTACTGTCAGTGTAAAAATAATCATTCTAAACTTACTTCTGACACCAAAGCTATTTTAGAAAGCTCTATGAAAACTCAGAGGCTGCCAAAATCTTTCCCAGTAAGTCCAGTTTCAATGCAACCAGGGCAAACTTCAAGCAATCAGATTTGCTTCCTTGGCAGAAATTTTATATATCCACGGCATGAGTAAGTGCAAACCTCTCTCGAAATGCATTCCCATCATCCACAATTATGTCCTTGAGTCAGAGAACTGCAAGTACAGTACATTCTGCTGTTTCTTTTGCTGCATCCATGCTGTTTATTCTCCCACCACAAAAGTTTTCGAGAGCACCAAGCTGTTGTTATGACTCATAGTAAACACCAACGCAAAGCAAGCAGACCAATGTTCTTCTTCCCTGATTTCACTAACACACATTCAGTTAGAAGGAAGAAAGGGGGGGGGGGGNGGAAGGAGAAAGAAGAAAATAACAAAGATTCAGTTCTTATAAGCTTGTAAATCCATGGTGAGAAAAGAGAAGGCTGGAGAGGACTAGACAAGAGACGAACAAAAATACCATAGCAATTCAACACATGGTGAGGAGGTGGAGTGGGATAACTCTGCAGAAATGAATGCTTATGACTCTTGCATCATCGCCCCCAAAATAATCAACCAAGAGAGATAATTACCAGGTTTAGCTTAAGTATATATATGTGTGTGTACATGCAGAAAGGAACAGAATGAAAGAGACTGATTAAAACCTCCATCGCAGATGAGGGATAGGTTCAATCTATTACTTAGCAGCCAAAGATAAGCTCTAGGTGAGATCAAACTCAAAATCTGAGTTGCAAGATTTCTAACAGCACTTAACAAAATTAATTGAGAGGGTATGGTACAGATACAACTCTAAATCTGTTTACAAAAATCCTCAAATAGGACTTCTGAACGTAAAAGTTTAAGAAGTCCATTGAAACACAGGCTTCAGCCAATTTATGAGCTTTACGTAGTGGAGTTTTAGTAGGAGAATGCTGATGGGTTCTACCTGAGAAGTAAGGACAAACACCCAGAGTTCTCCACAGGACCAATCCACACCTGCTACTGCAGCTACTCCTTCATGGAGTATGTTACACAATATGGATGACAAAATCTGTGGCAATAACACATCCTCATCACCTTTGACAGTCAGTTTATCTTTTTTTTCTGAATTTGTATTTAAGAACATAATTTGAGGTTCTCATGCTTGGCTTGAACTTCGAACCATTTTGTAAAACTGAACACTTTTGCATTTTCAATGTGCATGCAAGTGAAAAATAAAATGCAAACTAAATTAAATAGCCTTGCTACATATAAAAACTATTTAGTTTGTTCTCTGACTTAATATCATAAGCAGTTTCGAGGGAAAAAAAAAAAAAAAACTGAGATGAAGCTAAAGGAAGGCTGGCAAATGTACTCTGGAAACAAAACAAAACATACTAATTCCCTCAAAAAGGTTTATTTTTTTCAGAATGAACATCGTTAATTTTGAATAAAGCAGTGAGGGGATAAACAGTATGTTTTGTTATATTTGAAACAATTTCTAAGCCATTATTCTCTCTGTTGTTCAGTTAAAGGTCAACAGTCAGGTAATGCTGAAATATTCATCACCACATTTGTCCTTAAGTAAATTCAGCTTGAAGATTATTTTTAGAATGAAAGTTCCCTTCAGGAATGTGAAAGAAGGTATTGGCAACTTTTGGGACAGAAGACCATATCATGGTCTGGTTTGATAGTAAGTTTTTATTTGGGCATTTTTTAGAAAATGACTGTTATTCAGATTAAAACTTGCTCTTAAATCTCCAAGTTGACATGAGGATTCATTCATGAGTGGGCCAACACCCCTTCTAAAGTCAACAAGATCCCCAAATGTATACCAGTTCCAGGATGACTTTTAGACAGGTCAACCATCTACCCTTTATATGGAATAGGAAAATAAGAAGTGATCTTGCCTATAATGCCACAAAAATGTTGAGGTGCTGAATAAAGAATTCCTAGAATTCACAGAGTCACAGAACGGGTCAGGTTGGATGAAACCACTGGAAATCATCTAGTCCAACCTCCCTGATCAAGCAGGGTCCCCTAGACTACGTGGGTGGGTAGTGTCCAGACGAATTTTGAACACCTGCACATGCAAATCCAGTCAGGCAGTTACTGATCAGCTGGCAAATTTGCATTCTGGTTTTCTATTGCTCAAATTCAACCTCAATATTTCACTTCTGTACCAGAAATTTTAATTTGGGAGAATTCAGGAACCATATTTGGCAACGCAAATTATTATTCCAAAGAACAAGATGTAAGATTTAGTTCACTGCCCTGGAAACACATTTGAAAATTTCTGTGTTCAGAATATCAAGATTAAAGAATAAATTCTATTTAATTATGTTTAAAATTCCACGTATGAAATGCTTATCCTTTCTGCAAAGAATTTTGGTTTTACTATTCTTTTCTCTGTAAAAAAAACATTAAAAAAAAAGCTCCCATGCAAATGTTCCCATCAGGAATAAGTTTCTTCTCAATATAGTTGCAATTAATACCAAGGCTTTTCTGCAACAGATTTAGGGACTCAAAACAGCAGTAGGTGGACCACATGCAACCACTAAAAATGTTACTCTTAATTAACATTTGATAGGAAGCATTGAGCTACGCAGCAGGAATAACTATAACCACAGAAGAGAATGGAAAAATGATGGACAACTTCCTCTAGCTTGAGGAAAGCATCAGGAGAAGTTTCAAATGGACAGGAAATGAAAATAGAAGAATCATAAAAATTGCTCATAAATAGTCCTATATAGAAAGACTAAGGTTAAAAAAATCTTGCCGTGGGCCTTAGGGGAGCCACCTACCACAGATTTTGGGATCATGACCTGGAAGAATGTAAGAGTTCCTGTGTAGAACGAAGAAGATTTAATGTAGCCATGGGAGCTATCACCAGTCAAGAGTGACCTTATTTCATTCCAGAGTGGGTGTTCTTGCAGAATTCAGATAATTTTGATCCAGGATTAATCAGTTTTGATGTATTTCCACTTATTACCGTATCTCTGCTATTACCTTGTCACCAAAGTGCAAGTGTGAGAAAGTTCCAGAGTCTACAAGGCGCTAGAAGCAGAGAAGGGACTCAGCAAAGTCTTGCAGCACAAGCTAAGAGACTTGCAGACAAGCAAAGACTTACAGCACAAGCAAAGAGACTACCAGGAGAAGCAGAGGAGCTGATGCTCCAGACTCTAAAGTAACAGAAAAGAAACTTTGCATAGAACAGAGAGGACTTTGCAGAACTTGCTGAAACCCAGGTAATTACTGAGCTGTCTGAAACCAGAAGGAAACAACAATCCAAATGCAATGACACAGTGGCAGAAGGAGATTTAATTATGGATCTTTATTCCATCTCTAGTTGGCTTCAGCTTTCATTATTTAAGGAAAAAATACTAACTATACTGACTATAATGCATATTCTCATAAAATATAACATTCTCTTTAATTTAAAATCTTGTGGAACTTTGAGAGTTTGGTGTAAGAAAAGGTTTTAAGCAAATCCACCTCAAAGTTTCACAGAACTGGTCAACTTCTCCAGTTACACCAGACATGGCCCTACCAAAAGGCTTGGAGAATTTGATTTCCTTTGATAGCACTGCCTGTGGTGCTGCACAACCACACCTGCATAACCACACACCTGCTCCACCAGCCATTTAGATCAGGACAGAGCCTTGTTAAACACCAATCAGGAAATATGAGTGGGAGGGCACAACCTACAGTAACTGTATAGAATTTCTGTCAGGGGAAAATGTCCTAGGCAGACATTCTTTCTTGTCATATCACTCAAAGAAAAAGAAACGACTCTTTCTGACACTTTCACAGTCAGCAATGCTATGAGTTGCTGTAGCAGCATCTTCTGGAAAGAAGAAAATTAGATAAAAGGGAGCTAGCAAGAAAAAAGTTTAGAATCATGCAGTGGCTAACTTGATTTCATCAATTGCCTTACCAGGTTAAGGAAGAGATCTGGCATGTAGCCTGCACTGCAGAGACTGCAGGGGCATGCATCCAATTATACAAATCTGGCATCTAAGTTTTTCTCCTCTCTGCTCCTAATCCCTCAGCTAAATTCGTAATACCGGATGATCCCTCTCTTTCTCATCTCATATACAGGCACAAATGAGGGATAGGGTCTACTGCACAGTTGAATTAGCTGGAACTGCTTTGAGAATGCAGGAAGGCATGCCTTTTGAAAATATTTGGCTGTTAACCAAAGGTTAACATCTCTCTGCAGCTAATCTCATTATAAACCAGGGGTATTTCAGAGAAGAAAATATAAACATCTCCCAGTACTCTTCTAACAAATAAATTATGACCCAGGAGAAAATTAAAAAAAAAAAAAAAACCAAAACAAAACAGAGAAGTGAAGAGACTGGAAAGAAAATAGATGTAACTGGTGTCAAGTATGAAAATTAACTCCAGTGCCTATAAAATAGGTAGAAACCAAACACACTGATGGTCTCACATTACCCTCAGTTTTTCCCAATGCCTTTTTCTGTTGCTATTTTGGCAGCTTTTGATACACACATATATTAGCTGCTTAGCTTAAAGAAGGCACAGAAGGGCGTTATTCTCTAATTGCTGACTCCTTTAGATGGCTGTGTCATTTGCACTTCACACAAGAAACAGTTTGACAAAGCCCTGCATGCAGTCAAGTCCCACATACTTGTCTCTACTCAGTGTCACAAATGTGCAGGCCTCTCTTCAGCGCTGGCTGGTTTCTGGCAGTGCCTACACAAGACAGCACATGAATGCTATTAAAAGACACATGTATTATTCAGTGGGACACTGCCCAAACTTCACCCACTAAACTGAGCAAAAGGAGTGCAGAAAATGCACAGGTCAGGTAACAGCATTTTCAGGAGTGCTCATATGCAGAGAGAACCACGCAGTGCAGCTTAGTGTTTGAATAACCTCAAACATAAGTGAGAAAGAGAGCTATGTAATATACCATACACTTTTGGTACTTCTGTAATTGGGTGGCCCACTTAGAAAGGGTGCTATGAACCCTAATCTTTCACTCTTACTTTTTTCCTCTCAGTTATTTTTTTACTTTCTTTCTCTAAGCCTTAAATTCAGACACCACCAAACAAATCAGACGGTAAGCTAGAGTGTCTGGATACTAATTTTCATTATTGCATTTCCCCGAAGCAGTTGCTTTTGCTTCTGGTCTTCTACAAACTTAGTTATAATAACACTGTGTTATGAAAGACACCAGATGGACAGTTCTGGGAAAATCACATCCTTGTTTTCCACAATACATGCCTTAAGTCATCACCTGTCTTCCTCCCTATATCAGGAGACATTATTACATTTCTTAGAAAAAATCTATGAGGTATAGCATGAGGAATTTTCCCCATATTTTATAAGCAGAAAATTACATCAAACCACAAAATGGTTTCCTACATAAAGGTGTTTCACACTGCAAGTAAATACAAGTGGGATGAAGAAGTCTGCTGTATGTATGTCAAAGCTATAGGTTTCTTCAGATTTGTACTCAGCAGCTCTCATTCCACAACTGTTTAGACAGACATCTCTTGTGTTTATTATTTGTCATAAGTTGAATATTGTTGGTTTTTTCCTTAGGAAAGAGGAAACTATGAAAACCTCTTGCTAATTTTCTCTGGATCTTGAAATGAAGGATAAAAAATGGGATTGAAACAAGAGATTAGTAACATTCAAAAATAAAATGAGAGAGCCCTCTTCATATTCATGGAGGAAATTCCTTTTGCCCAGTATTCTGTTCACTCTATGCCTTTTGGCCCCACTGCCTTTTTGTTCAGGATGACCTACTATATTTTAAACACATGAAAGAGTGAAAGAAACAGTGAAATAGGTCTGATGCTTGTCTGACATGATTCCAGCAGATTTTCCCAGTGGAGAAGAGTAAGACTAGTAAAATGACAGTACAGGTAAAAAAAAAAAAAAAAAAAAAAAAAAAAAAAAAAAA